>OZ025265.1:5388886-5620208 GCA_964019135.1 Arenicola marina | reverse complement strand
ATGGGTTGGAAGGTCTACAGCGAGTTATATGGGTTGGAAGGTCTACAGCGAGTTATATGGGTTGGAAGGTCTACAGCGAGTTATATGGGTTGGAAGGTCTACAGCGAGTTATATGGGTTGGCAGGTCTACAGCGAGTTATATGGGTTGGAAGGTCTACAGCGAGTTATATGGGTTGGAAGGTCTACAGCGAGTTATATGGGTTGGAAGGTCTACAGCGAGTTATATGGGTTGGAAGGTCTACAGCGAGTTATATGGGTTGGAAGGTCTACAGCGAGTTATATGGGTTGGGAGGTCTACAGCGAGTTATATGGGTTGGAAGGTCTACAGCGAGTTATATGGGTTGGAAGGTCTACAGCGAGTTATATGGGTTGGAAGGTCTACAGCGAGTTATATGGGTTGGAATGTTTACAGCGAGTTATATGGGTTGGAAGGTCTACAGCGAGTTATATGGGTTGGAAGGTCTACAGCGAGTTATATGGGTTGGAAGGTCTACAGCGAGTTATATGGGTTGGAATGTTTACAGCGAGTTATATGGGTTGGAAGGTCTACAGCGAGTTATAACGGTTGGAAGGTCTACAGCGAGTTATATGGGTTGGAAGGTCTACAGCGAGTTATATGGGTTGGAAGGTCTACAGCGAGTTATATGGGTTGGAAGGTCTACAGCGAGTTATAACGGTTGGAAGGTCTACAGCGAGTTATATGGGTTGGAAGGTCTACAGCGAGTTATATGGGTTGGAAGGTCTACAGCGAGTTATATGGGTTGGAAGGTCTACAGCGAGTTATATGGGTTGGAAGGTCTACAGCGAGTTATATGGGTTGGAAGGTCTACAGCGAGTTATATGGGTTGGAAGGTCTACAGCGAGTTATATGGGTTGGAAGGTCTACAGCGAGTTATATGGGTTGGAAGGTCTACAGCGAGTTATATGGGTTGGGAGGTCTACAGCGAGTTATATGGGTTGGAAGGTCTACAGCGAGTTATATGGGTTGGAAGGTCTACAGCGAGTTATATGGGTTGGAAGGTCTACAGCGAGTTATATGGGTTGGAAGGTCTACAGCGAGTTATATGGGTTGGAAGGTCTACAGCGAGTTATATGGGTTGGAAGGTCTACAGCGAGTTATATGGGTTGGAAGGTCTACAGCGAGTTATATGGGTTGGAAGGTCTACAGCGAGTTATATGGGTTGGAAGGTCTACAGCGAGTTATATGGGTTGGAAGGTCTACAGCGAGTTATATGGGTTGGAAGGTCTACAGCGAGTTATATGGGTTGGAAGGTCTACAGCGAGTTATATGGGTTGGAAGGTCTACAGCGAGTTATATGGGTTGGAAGGTCTACAGCGAGTTATATGGGTTGGAAGGTCTACAGCGAGTTATATGGGTTGGAAGGTCTACAGCGAGTTATATGGGTTGGAAGGTCTACAGCGAGTTATATGGGTTGGAAGGTCTACAGCGAGTTATATGGGTTGGAAGGTCTACAGCGAGTTATATGGGTTGGAAGGTCTACAGCGAGTTATATGGGTTGGAAGGTCTACAGCGAGTTATATGGGTTGGAAGGTCTACAGCGAGTTATATGGGTTGGAAGGTCTACAGCGAGTTATATGGGTTGGAAGGTCTACAGCGAGTTATATGGGTTGGAAGGTCTACAGCGAGTTATATGGGTTGGAAGGTCTACAGCGAGTTATATGGGTTGGAAGGTCTACAGCGAGTTATATGGGTTGGAAGGTCTACAGCGAGTTATATGGGTTGGAAGGTCTACAGCGAGTTATATGGGTTGGAAGGTCTACAGCGAGTTATATGGGTTGGAAGGTCTACAGCGAGTTATATGGGTTGGAAGGTCTACAGCGAGTTATATGGGTTGGAAGGTCTACAGCGAGTTATATGGGTTGGAAGGTCTACAGCGAGTTATATGGGTTGGAAGGTCTACAGCGAGTTATATGGGTTGGAAGGTCTACAGCGAGTTATATGGGTTGGAAGGTCTACAGCGAGTTATATGGGTTGGAAGGTCTACAGCGAGTTATATGGGTTGGAAGGTCTACAGCGAGTTATATGGGTTGGAAGGTCTACAGCGAGTTATATGGGTTGGAAGGTCTACAGCGAGTTATATGGGTTGGAAGGTCTACAGCGAGTTATATGGGTTGGAAGGTCTACAGCGAGTTATATGGGTTGGAAGGTCTACAGCGAGTTATATGGGTTGGAAGGTCTACAGCGAGTTATATGGGTTGGAAGGTCTACAGCGAGTTATATGGGTTGGAAGGTCTACAGCGAGTTATATGGGTTGGAAGGTCTACAGCGAGTTATATGGGTTGGAAGGTCTACAGCGAGTTATATGGGTTGGAAGGTCTACAGCGAGTTATATGGGTTGGAAGGTCTACAGCGAGTTATATGGGTTGGAAGGTCTACAGCGAGTTATATGGGTTGGAAGGTCTACAGCGAGTTATATGGGTTGGAAGGTCTACAGCGAGTTATATGGGTTGGAAGGTCTACAGCGAGTTATATGGGTTGGAAGGTCTACAGCGAGTTATATGGGTTGGAAGGTCTACAGCGAGTTATATGGGTTGGAAGGTCTACAGCGAGTTATATGGGTTGGAAGGTCTACAGCGAGTTATATGGGTTGGAAGGTCTACAGCGAGTTATATGGGTTGGAAGGTCTACAGCGAGTTATATGGGTTGGAAGGTCTACAGCGAGTTATATGGGTTGGAAGGTCTACAGCGAGTTATATGGGTTGGAAGGTCTACAGCGAGTTATATGGGTTGGAAGGTCTACAGCGAGTTATATGGGTTGGAAGGTCTACAGCGAGTTATATGGGTTGGAAGGTCTACAGCGAGTTATATGGGTTGGAAGGTCTACAGCGAGTTATATGGGTTGGAAGGTCTACAGCGAGTTATATGGGTTGGAAGGTCTACAGCGAGTTATATGGGTTGGAAGGTCTACAGCGAGTTATATGGGTTGGAAGGTCTACAGCGAGTTATATGGGTTGGAAGGTCTACAGCGAGTTATATGGGTTGGAAGGTCTACAGCGAGTTATATGGGTTGGAAGGTCTACAGCGAGTTATATGGGTTGGAAGGTCTACAGCGAGTTATATGGGTTGGAAGGTCTACAGCGAGTTATATGGGTTGGAAGGTCTACAGCGAGTTATATGGGTTGGAAGGTCTACAGCGAGTTATATGGGTTGGAAGGTCTACAGCGAGTTATATGGGTTGGAAGGTCTACAGCGAGTTATATGGGTTGGAAGGTCTACAGCGAGTTATATGGGTTGGAAGGTCTACAGCGAGTTATATGGGTTGGAAGGTCTACAGCGAGTTATATGGGTTGGAAGGTCTACAGCGAGTTATATGGGTTGGAAGGTCTACAGCGAGTTATATGGGTTGGAAGGTCTACAGCGAGTTATATGGGTTGGAAGGTCTACAGCGAGTTATATGGGTTGGAAGGTCTACAGCGAGTTATATGGGTTGGAAGGTCTACAGCGAGTTATATGGGTTGGAAGGTCTACAGCGAGTTATATGGGTTGGAAGGTCTACAGCGAGTTATATGGGTTGGAAGGTCTACAGCGAGTTATATGGGTTGGAAGGTCTACAGCGAGTTATATGGGTTGGAAGGTCTACAGCGAGTTATATGGGTTGGAAGGTCTACAGCGAGTTATATGGGTTGGAAGGTCTACAGCGAGTTATATGGGTTGGAAGGTCTACAGCGAGTTATATGGGTTGGAAGGTCTACAGCGAGTTATATGGGTTGGAAGGTCTACAGCGAGTTATATGGGTTGGAAGGTCTACAGCGAGTTATATGGGTTGGAAGGTCTACAGCGAGTTATATGGGTTGGAAGGTCTACAGCGAGTTATATGGGTTGGAAGGTCTACAGCGAGTTATATGGGTTGGAAGGTCTACAGCGAGTTATATGGGTTGGAAGGTCTACAGCGAGTTATATGGGTTGGAAGGTCTACAGCGAGTTATATGGGTTGGAAGGTCTACAGCGAGTTATATGGGTTGGAAGGTCTACAGCGAGTTATATGGGTTGGAAGGTCTACAGCGAGTTATATGGGTTGGAAGGTCTACAGCGAGTTATATGGGTTGGAAGGTCTACAGCGAGTTATATGGGTTGGAAGGTCTACAGCGAGTTATATGGGTTGGAAGGTCTACAGCGAGTTATATGGGTTGGAAGGTCTACAGCGAGTTATATGGGTTGGAAGGTCTACAGCGAGTTATATGGGTTGGAAGGTCTACAGCGAGTTATATGGGTTGGAAGGTCTACAGCGAGTTATATGGGTTGGAAGGTCTACAGCGAGTTATATGGGTTGGAAGGTCTACAGCGAGTTATATGGGTTGGAAGGTCTACAGCGAGTTATATGGGTTGGAAGGTCTACAGCGAGTTATATGGGTTGGAAGGTCTACAGCGAGTTATATGGGTTGGAAGGTCTACAGCGAGTTATATGGGTTGGAAGGTCTACAGCGAGTTATATGGGTTGGAAGGTCTACAGCGAGTTATATGGGTTGGAAGGTCTACAGCGAGTTATATGGGTTGGAAGGTCTACAGCGAGTTATATGGGTTGGAAGGTCTACAGCGAGTTATATGGGTTGGAAGGTCTACAGCGAGTTATATGGGTTGGAAGGTCTACAGCGAGTTATATGGGTTGGAAGGTCTACAGCGAGTTATATGGGTTGGAAGGTCTACAGCGAGTTATATGGGTTGGAAGGTCTACAGCGAGTTATATGGGTTGGAAGGTCTACAGCGAGTTATATGGGTTGGAAGGTCTACAGCGAGTTATATGGGTTGGAAGGTCTACAGCGAGTTATATGGGTTGGAAGGTCTACAGCGAGTTATATGGGTTGGAAGGTCTACAGCGAGTTATATGGGTTGGAAGGTCTACACAGCGAGTTATATGGGTTGGAAGGTCTACAGCGAGTTATATGGGTTGGAAGGTCTACAGCGAGTTATATGGGTTGGAAGGTCTACAGCGAGTTATATGGGTTGGAAGGTCTACAGCGAGTTATATGGGTTGGAAGGTCTACAGCGAGTTATATGGGTTGGAAGGTCTACAGCGAGTTATATGGGTTGGAAGGTCTACAGCGAGTTATATGGGTTGGAAGGTCTACAGCGAGTTATATGGGTTGAAGGTCTACAGCGAGTTATATGGGTTGGAAGGTCTACAGCGAGTTATATGGGTTGGAAGGTCTACAGCGAGTTATATGGGTTGGAAGGTCTACAGCGAGTTATATGGGTTGGAAGGTCTACAGCGAGTTATATGGGTTGGAAGGTCTACAGCGAGTTATATGGGTTGGAAGGTCTACAGCGAGTTATATGGGTTGGAAGGTCTACAGCGAGTTATATGGGTTGGAAGGTCTACAGCGAGTTATATGGGTTGGAAGGTCTACAGCGAGTTATATGGGTTGGAAGGTCTACAGCGAGTTATATGGGTTGGAAGGTCTACAGCGAGTTATATGGGTTGGAAGGTCTACAGCGAGTTATATGGGTTGGAAGGTCTACAGCGAGTTATATGGGTTGAAGGTCTACAGCGAGTTATATGGGTTGGAAGGTCTACAGCGAGTTATATGGGTTGGAAGGTCTACAGCGAGTTATATGGGTTGGAAGGTCTACAGCGAGTTATATGGGTTGGAAGGTCTACAGCGAGTTATATGGGTTGGAAGGTCTACAGCGAGTTATATGGGTTGGAAGGTCTACAGCGAGTTATATGGGTTGGAAGGTCTACAGCGAGTTATATGGGTTGGAAGGTCTACAGCGAGTTATATGGGTTGGAAGGTCTACAGCGAGTTATATGGGTTGGAAGGTCTACAGCGAGTTATATGGGTTGGAAGGTCTACAGCGAGTTATATGGGTTGGAAGGTCTACAGCGAGTTATATGGGTTGGAAGGTCTACAGCGAGTTATATGGGTTGGAAGGTCTACAGCGAGTTATATGGGTTGGAAGGTCTACAGCGAGTTATATGGGTTGGAAGGTCTACAGCGAGTTATATGGGTTGGAAGGTCTACAGCGAGTTATATGGGTTGGAAGGTCTACAGCGAGTTATATGGGTTGGAAGGTCTACAGCGAGTTATATGGGTTGGAAGGTCTACAGCGAGTTATATGGGTTGGAAGGTCTACAGCGAGTTATATGGGTTGGAAGGTCTACAGCGAGTTATATGGGTTGGAAGGTCTACAGCGAGTTATATGGGTTGGAAGGTCTACAGCGAGTTATATGGGTTGGAAGGTCTACAGCGAGTTATATGGGTTGGAAGGTCTACAGCGAGTTATATGGGTTGGAAGGTCTACAGCGAGTTATATGGGTTGGAAGGTCTACAGCGAGTTATATGGGTTGGAAGGTCTACAGCGAGTTATATGGGTTGGAAGGTCTACAGCGAGTTATATGGGTTGGAAGGTCTACAGCGAGTTATATGGGTTGGAAGGTCTACAGCGAGTTATATGGGTTGGAAGGTCTACAGCGAGTTATATGGGTTGGAAGGTCTACAGCGAGTTATATGGGTTGGAAGGTCTACAGCGAGTTATATGGGTTGGAAGGTCTACAGCGAGTTATATGGGTTGGAAGGTCTACAGCGAGTTATATGGGTTGGAAGGTCTACAGCGAGTTATATGGGTTGGAAGGTCTACAGC
Organism: Arenicola marina; assembly: GCA_964019135.1. Classification (NCBI taxonomy): domain Eukaryota; kingdom Metazoa; phylum Annelida; class Polychaeta; family Arenicolidae; genus Arenicola; species Arenicola marina. The sequence continues at coordinate 5,613,607 of OZ025265.1, read as the reverse complement.
GAGTTATATGGGTTGGAAGGTCTACAGCGAGTTATATGGGTTGGAAGGTCTACAGCGAGTTATATGGGTTGGAAGGTCTACAGCGAGTTATATGGGTTGGAAGGTCTACAGCGAGTTATATGGGTTGGAAGGTCTACAGCGAGTTATATGGGTTGGAAGGTCTACAGCGAGTTATATGGGTTGGAAGGTCTACAGCGAGTTATATGGGTTGGAAGGTCTACAGCGAGTTATATGGGTTGGAAGGTCTACAGCGAGTTATATGGGTTGGAAGGTCTACAGCGAGTTATATGGGTTGGAAGGTCTACAGCGAGTTATATGGGTTGGAAGGTCTACAGCGAGTTATATGGGTTGGAAGGTCTACAGCGAGTTATATGGGTTGGAAGGTCTACAGCGAGTTATATGGGTTGGAAGGTCTACAGCGAGTTATATGGGTTGGAAGGTCTACAGCGAGTTATATGGGTTGGAAGGTCTACAGCGAGTTATATGGGTTGGAAGGTCTACAGCGAGTTATATGGGTTGGAAGGTCTACAGCGAGTTATATGGGTTGGAAGGTCTACAGCGAGTTATATGGGTTGGAAGGTCTACAGCGAGTTATATGGGTTGGAAGGTCTACAGCGAGTTATATGGGTTGGAAGGTCTACAGCGAGTTATATGGGTTGGAAGGTCTACAGCGAGTTATATGGGTTGGAAGGTCTACAGCGAGTTATATGGGTTGGAAGGTCTACAGCGAGTTATATGGGTTGGAAGGTCTACAGCGAGTTATATGGGTTGGAAGGTCTACAGCGAGTTATATGGGTTGGAAGGTCTACAGCGAGTTATATGGGTTGGAAGGTCTACAGCGAGTTATATGGGTTGGAAGGTCTACAGCGAGTTATATGGGTTGGAAGGTCTACAGCGAGTTATATGGGTTGGAAGGTCTACAGCGAGTTATATGGGTTGGAAGGTCTACAGCGAGTTATATGGGTTGGAAGGTCTACAGCGAGTTACATGGGTTGGAAGGTCTACAGCGAGTTACATGGGTTGGAAGGTCTACAGCGAGTTACATGGGTTGGAAGGTCTACAGCGAGTTACATGGGTTGGAAGGTCTACAGCGAGTTACATGGGTTGGAAGGTCTACAGCGAGTTACATGGGTTGGAAGGTCTACAGCGAGTTACATGGGTTGGAAGGTCTACAGCGAGTTACATGGGTTGGAAGGTCTACAGCGAGTTACATGGGTTGGAAGGTCTACAGCGAGTTATATGGGTTGGAAGGTCTACAGCGAGTTATATGGGTTGGAAGGTCTACAGCGAGTTATATGGGTTGGAAGGTCTACAGCGAGTTATATGGGTTGGAAGGTCTACAGCGAGTTATATGGGTTGGAAGGTCTACAGCGAGTTATATGGGTTGGAAGGTCTACAGCGAGTTATATGGGTTGGAAGGTCTACAGCGAGTTATATGGGTTGGAAGGTCTACAGCGAGTTATATGGGTTGGAAGGTCTACAGCGAGTTATATGGGTTGGAAGGTCTACAGCGAGTTATATGGGTTGGAAGGTCTACAGCGAGTTATATGGGTTGGAAGGTCTACAGCGAGTTATATGGGTTGGAAGGTCTACAGCGAGTTATATGGGTTGGAAGGTCTACAGCGAGTTATATGGGTTGGAAGGTCTACAGCGAGTTATATGGGTTGGAAGGTCTACAGCGAGTTATATGGGTTGGAAGGTCTACAGCGAGTTATATGGGTTGGAAGGTCTACAGCGAGTTACATGGGTTGGAAGGTCTACAGCGAGTTACATGGGTTGGAAGGTCTACAGCGAGTTACATGGGTTGGAAGGTCTACAGCGAGTTACATGGGTTGGAAGGTCTACAGCGAGTTACATGGGTTGGAAGGTCTACAGCGAGTTACATGGGTTGGAAGGTCTACAGCGAGTTACATGGGTTGGAAGGTCTACAGCGAGTTACATGGGTTGGAAGGTCTACAGCGAGTTATATGGGTTGGAAGGTCTACAGCGAGTTATATGGGTTGGAAGGTCTACAGCGAGTTATATGGGTTGGGAGGTCTACAGCGAGTTATATGGGTTGGAAGGTCTACAGCGAGTTATATGGGTTGGAAGGTCTACAGCGAGTTATATGGGTTGGAAGGTCTACAGCGAGTTACATGGGTTGGAAGGTCTACAGCGAGTTACATGGGTTGGAAGGTCTACAGCGAGTTATATGGGTTGGAAGGTCTACAGCGAGTTATATGGGTTGGAAGGTCTACAGCGAGTTATATGGGTTGGGAGGTCTACAGCGAGTTATATGGGTTGGAAGGTCTACAGCGAGTTATATGGGTTGGAAGGTCTACAGCGAGTTATATGGGTTGGAAGGTCTACAGGGAGTTATATGGGTTGGAAGGTCTACAGCGAGTTATATGGGTTGGAAGGTCTACAGCGAGTTATATGGGTTGGAAGGTCTACAGCGAGTTATATGGGTTGGAAGGTCTACAGCGAGTTACATGGGTTGGAAGGTCTACAGCGAGTTACATGGGTTGGAAGGTCTACAGCGAGTTACATGGGTTGGAAGGTCTACAGCGAGTTACATGGGTTGGAAGGTCTACAGCGAGTTACATGGGTTGGAAGGTCTACAGCGAGTTACATGGGTTGGAAGGTCTACAGCGAGTTACATGGGTTGGAAGGTCTACAGCGAGTTATATGGGTTGGAAGGTCTACAGCGAGTTATATGGGTTGGAAGGTCTACAGCGAGTTATATGGGTTGGAAGGTCTACAGCGAGTTATATGGGTTGGGAGGTCTACAGCGAGTTATAAGGGTTGGAAGGTCTACAGCGAGTTATATGGGTTGGAAGGTCTACAGCGAGTTATATGGGTTGGGAGGTCTACAGCGAGTTATAAGGGTTGGAAGGTCTACAGCGAGTTATAAGGGTTGGAAGGTCTACAGCGAGTTATAAGGGTTGGAAGGTCTACAGCGAGTTATAAGGGTTGGAAGGTCTACAGCGAGTTATATGGGTTGGAAGGTCTACAGCGAGTTATATGGGTTGGAAGGTCTACAGCGAGTTATATGGGTTGGGAGGTCTACAGCGAGTTATATGGGTTGGGAGGTCTACAGCGAGTTATATGGGTTGGGAGGTCTACAGCGAGTTATATGGGTTGGAAGGTCTACAGCGAGTTATATGGGTTGGAAGGTCTACAGCGAGTTATATGGGTTGGAAGGTCTACAGCGAGTTATATGGGTTGGAAGGTCTACAGCGAGTTATATGGGTTGGGAGGTCTACAGCGAGTTATATGGGTTGGAAGGTCTACAGCGAGTTATATGGGTTGGAAGGTCTACAGCGAGTTATATGGGTTGGAAGGTCTACAGCGAGTTATATGGGTTGGAAGGTCTACAGCGAGTTATATGGGTTGGAAGGTCTACAGCGAGTTACATGGGTTGGGAGGTCTACAGCGAGTTATATGGGTTGGAAGGTCTACAGCGAGTTATATGGGTTGGAAGGTCTACAGCGAGTTATATGGGTTGGAAGGTCTACAGCGAGTTATATGGGTTGGAAGGTCTACAGCGAGTTATATGGGTTGGGAGGTCTACAGCGAGTTATATGGGTTGGAAGGTCTACAGCGAGTTATATGGGTTGGGAGGTCTACAGCGAGTTATATGGGTTGGGAGGTCTACAGCACGTATTGAATAATGATGATGCACATCTTTTATTGTAGACATAATTAAGCCGAATGATCAAAAGTCAAGTATTATGTTTATTACCAAATTTATATTGCATAATGACTAGTGCAAATTATACGAAACACAAATCATTACTTGCATATATGTTCTAACGTAATACGTAACGGACCAGTGTATATGATGGAGCTCCATTAACAGTATGTGCAAGATATGCAATAAATTGAAAAAAATGATATGTAACGTCCTCACGATATGGGGAAGAAGTAACAAGTTGTGTATGTTTCCTAAACCAGCCGCAGTACCTTGTTGTTCACCCTGGTTTGCTATTCTATTAACATTCACTTATTTAGTTTATGTACTCTTCGTATATGAAATGTAAGTAGGTTGCGCAGAAGAAACCAGCAATAGCACCATATACATGTTAAACGCGCAAAGGGTTAATGACCCGATAGTCAACATCTCGCCTTGTGCACTCTACCCAGTAGAGAATCGGTGTTCTGTAGCGTTACCCAGGCGACAGTAAACAAACGACCTGAACACGTGGACAAGGCATACGAACGCGACGGTTGCATTTAGTTGCCGCATTCCGTATGGCGTACAACACAATGCTGCCCTCTACTGGCCGAAACATTCAGTCACCCATGCGTGGAGAGCAGATGGCCTGATAGCACACAGCAATGTTGATAGCACCACTGTTCCATGCGTAGAGAGCAGATGGCCTGACAGCACACAGCAATGTTGATAGCACCACTGTTCCATGCGTAGAGAGCAGATGGCCTGATAGCACACAGCAATGTTGATAGCACTGTGCCACTCGGTTTCTACGGCATTCGGCGCCGAAATGACAATCTATATTTCGTATACGCCACACATAGCTATCTGCGTTTATGATTGTGTGACTTGTCACGTGGAAGGGAACACTTGCACGGCTGAACATCTTGGAACATCTGATGGGTGACTGGCCGAGTTGGCTTCCTGGGCTAACAGTGTCACAACCGAGTGGAGTCCTTGGCGGCGGCACTGTACGGGTTGGTCAGCAGGACGCCACTGTGCCACAACCGAGTGGAGTCCTGGGCGGCCGCACTGTAGGGGTTGGTCAGCAGGACGCCACTGTGTCACAACCGAGTGGAGTCCTGGGCGGCCGCACTGTAGGGGTTGGTCAGCCACTGTGTCACAACCGAGTGGAGTCCTGGGCGGCCGCAGTGTAGGGGTTGGTCAGCAGGACGCCACTGTGTCACAACCGAGTGGAGTCCTGGGCGGCCGCACTGTAGGGGTTGGTCAGCAGGCCGCCATTGGAATCCTGAAGGTCATAAATAATCTGGAGTAATGATGCGATCACGGCAGGAATAGTCCGTTGTCAATTCAAGCCTGATGCAGGAGTTTCGGCACAACGTTTTGGAGGCATGGGGAGGGGAGGCATGGGGAGTGGAGGGCAGGGGGAGAGGAGGCATGGGAAGGGGAGAGAGGGAAAGGAGGCAGCGGCAGGGGAGGCAGCGGAAGGGGAGGCAGCGGGAGGGGAGGCAGGGGGAGGGGAGGGCAAGCGAGTGGAGAGAGGGAAGGGATGCAGGGGGAGGGGAGGCAGCGGAAGGGGAGGCAGGGGGGGGAGAAACTGGGAGGGGAGGCATGGGTAGAGGAGTTAGGGGGAGGGGAGGCAGGGAGGGGACGAAGGGGGGGGGGCGGTAACGTCGCTTGGCTACAACTCATATCAATGATGCAACCTATCCGGAGGAAATAATCATGTTGCAACCTGGCGGGCATTACCAGTGGCATCAGACGCACATCACCTTATCTTACAAAGTCGGTGATGCATCAGAATTGAAAAAGTCTTAATCCCAAGCCAGGGAATGTAAACGTAGTCCCAACTAGCTTCCAATTCACCGAGTGACAACAGAGATTAAAACTTTTAAAGATGCAAAATAATATACCAAACGAGGCTTGGTTCGGACCTGTGTACTCCCGCGAGATCGGCTCTGTACCATATCCGGGGCCAGCCCGGGGCCGCCGTGGGAGGGGGGAGGGGTGGCGGGCGGCCGCCCCAGGTGGTAGGACGACGTGCCTTGCTGGGGCTCAGGCTCGGACTGGTAGGCCTAGACGGTGATAGACATGGTGATAGACATGGTGATGGACATGGTGATAGACATGGTGATAGATATAGTGATAGACAGGGGGATAGACATGGTGGTAGATATGTGATAGACATATTGATATAAATGGTGATCGACATTGTGATAGATATGGTGATATACATAGTGATATAAATGGTAATAGACATGGTGATAGACATGTGATGGACATGGTGATAGACATGGTGATTGACATGGTGATAGACAGAGTGATAGACATGGTGATAGATATGTTGATAGACAGGGGAATAGACATGGTGATAGACAGGGTGATAGACAGGGGGATAGACATGGTGGTAGATATGTGATAGACATAGTGATATAAATGGTGATCGACATTATGATAGATATGGCGATATACAAATTTATATAAATGGTAATAGACATGGTGGTGGACATGTTGATAGACATGATGATAGACATGGTGATAGACAGAGTGATAGACATGGTGATAGATATGGTGATAGACAGGGGGATAGACATGGTGGTAGATATGTGATAGACATAGTGATATAAATGGTGATCGACATTGTGATAGATATGGTGATATACCTTGTGATATAAATGGTAATAGAGATGGTGATAGACATGGTGATAGACATCGTGGTAGATATGTGATATACATAGTGATATAAATGGTAATAGACATGGTGATAGACATGGTGATAGACATGGTGATAGACATCGTGGTAGATATGTGATATACATAGTGATATAAATGGTAATAGACATGGTGATAGACATGGTGATAGACAGATTGATAGACACGGTGATAGACATGGTGATAGACATGGTGATAGACATGGTGATAGACAGAGTGATAGACACGGTGATAGATATGGTGATAGACAGGGGCATAATCATGGTAGTAGATATGTGATAGACATAGTGACATAAATGGTGATAGACAGTGATAGACATTATGATAGACATTGCGATAGACATGATGATAGATATGGTGATAGACAGTAATAGACATGGTGATAGACATGGTGATAGACATGGTGATAGACGTTGGGATAGACATAGTGACAAACGTGGTGATAAACATAGTGAGATACGTGGTGAGAGATATGGTGATAGATAGTGGTATACATGGTGATAGACATGGTGATTAACATAGTGAGAGCCATGGTGATAAACACGATGAGAGACATGGTGAGTCATGGTGACAGACATGGTGATAATTATAGTGAGAGACACGGTGATAGACATGCTGAGAGACATGGTCATAGACAAGGTGATAGATATGGTGATTGTGTGATAGATATAACAATAGCCATGGAGATAGACATGGTGATAGACAGGGTGATAGACAGGGGGATAGACATGGTGGTAGATATGTGATAGACATAGTGATATAAATGGTGATCGACATTGTAATAGATATGGTGATATACATAGTGATATAAATGGTGATAGACATGGTGATAGGCATGGTGATGGACATGGTGATAGACATTGTGATAGACATGGTGATAGACAGAGTGATAGACATGGTAATCGACATGGTGATAGACATAGTGATAGACATGGTGATATAAATGGTGATAGACAGCGATGGACATGATGATAAATATGGTGATAGACATGATGATACATGTGGTGATATAAAGTGATAGACAGTATTAGACATTGTGATAGACATGACGATAGATATGGTGATAGACAGAATTAGACATGGTGATAGACATGGTGATAGACATAGTGATAGATATGGTGATAGACATAGTGATAGATATGGTGGTAGATATGTGATAGACATAATGATATAAATGGTGATCGACATTGTGATAGATATGGTGATATACAAAGTTATATAAATGGTAATAGACATGGTGGTGGACATGGGAATAGACATGGTGATAGACATGGTGATAGACAGAGTGATAGACATGGTGATATATATGGTGATAGACAGGGGGATAGACATGGTGGTAGATATGTGATAGACATAGTGATATAAATGGTGATCGACATTGTGATAGATATGGTGATATACTTAGTGATATAAATGGTAATAGACATGGTGATAGACATGGTGATGGACATGGTGATAGACATGGTGATGGACATGGTGATAGACAAAGTGATAGACATGGTGGTAGATATGTGATAGACATAGTGATATAAATGGTGAGCGACATTGTGATAGATATGGTGATATACATAGTGATATAAATGGTAATGGACATGGTGATAGACATGGTGATGGACATGGTGATAGACATGGTGATAGACAGAGTGATAGACACGGTGATAGATATGGTGATAGACAGGGGGATAATCATGGTAGTAGATATGTGATAGACAGAGTGACATAAATGGTGATAGACAGTGATAGACATGATGAGATATGGTGATAGACATGATGATAGATATGGTGATAGACATAGTGATAAAGAGAGATAGACATTATGAGACATTGTGATGGACATGATGATAGATATGGTGATAGACATGGTGATAGACGTGGTGATAGACATGGTGATAGACATTGGGATAGACATAGTGACAAACGTGGTGATAGACATGGTGATAAACATAGTGAGATACATGGTGAGATATATGGTGATATACATGGTGATATATATGGTGATAGACAGTGATATAAATGGTGATATAAATAGTGATAGACATGGTGATAGACATGGTGATAAACATAGTGATATCAATGGTGATAGACAGTGATAGACATGGTGATAGATAGTACTATACATGGTGATAGACATGGTGATAGACATGGTGATAAACATAGTGAGAGGCATGGTGATAAACATGGTGAGAGACATGGTGAGTCATGGTGATAGACATGGTGATAAACATAGTGAGAGACACGGTGATAGACATGCTGAGAGACATGGTCATAGACAAGGTGATAGATATGGTGATTTTGTGATAGATATAACAATAGCCATGGAGATAGACATGGTGATAGACAGGGTGATAGACTGGGGGGTAGACATGGTGGTAGATATGTGATAGACATAGTGATATAAATGGTGATCGACATTGTAATAGATATGGTGATATACATAGTGATATAAATGGTGATAGACATGGTGATAGACATGGTGATGGACATGGTGATAGACATGGTGATTGACAGAGTGATAGACGTGGTGATCGACATGATGATAGATATGGTGATAGACATGGTGATAGACATGGTGATAGACATGGTGATAGACATTGGGATAGACATAGTGACAAACGTGGTGATAGACATGGTGATAAACATAGTGAGATACATGGTGAGATATATGGTGATATACATGGTGATATACATGGTGATAGACAGTGATATAAATGGTGATGTAAATAGATGGTGATAGACATGGTGATAAACATAGTGATATCAATGGTGATAGACAGTGATAGACATGGTGATAGATAGTGCTATACATGGTGATAGACATGGTGATAGACATGGTGATAAACATAGTGAGAGGCATGATGATAAACATGGTGAGAGTCATGGTGAGTCATGGTGATAGACATGGTGATAAACATAGTGGGAGACACGGTGATAGACATGCTGAGAGACATGGTCATAGACAAGGTGATAGATATGGTGATTGTGTGATAGATATAACAATAGCCATGGAGATAGACATGGTGATAGACAGGGTGATAGACAGGGGGGTAGACATGGTGGTAGATATGTGATAGACATAGTGATATAAATGGTGATCGACATTGTAATAGATATGGTGATATACATAGTGATATAAATGGTGATAGACATGGTGATAGACATGGTGATGGACATGGTGATAGACATGGTGATTGACAGAGTGATAGACGTGGTGATCGACATGGTGATAGACATAGTGATAGACATGGTGATATAAATGGTGATAGACATGATGATAGATATGGTGATCGACATTGTGATAGATATGGTGATATACAAAGTTATATAAATGGTAATAGACATGGTGGTGGACATGGGAATAGACATGGTGATAGACATGGTGATAGACAGAGTGATAGACATGGTGATATATATGGTGATAGACAGGGGGATAGACATGGTGGTAGATATGTGATAGACATAGTGATATAAATGGTGATCGACATTGTGATAGATATGGTGATATACTTAGTGATATAAATGGTAATAGACATGGTGATAGACATGGTGATGGACATGGTGATAGACAAAGTGATAGACATGGTGGTAGATATGTGATAGACATAGTGATATAAATGGTGAGCGACATTGTGATAGATATGGTGATATACATAGTGATATAAATGGTAATGGACATGGTGATAGACATGGTGATGAACATGGTGATAGACATGGTGATAGACAGAGTGATAGACACGGTGATAGATATGGTGATAGACAGGGGGATAATCATGGTAGTAGATATGTGATAGACAGAGTGACATAAATGGTGATAGACAGTGATAGACATGATGAGATATGGTGATAGACATGATGATAGATATGGTGATAGACATAGTGATAAAGAGAGATAGACATTATGAGACATTGTGATGGACATGATGATAGATATGGTGATAGACATGGTGATAGACATGGTGATAGACATGGTGATAGACATTGGGATAGACATAGTGACAAACGTGGTGATAGACATGGTGATAAACATAGTGAGATACATGGTGAGATATATGGTGATATACATGGTGATATACATGGTGATAGACAGTGATATAAATGGTGATATAAATAGTGATAGACATGGTGATAGACATGGTGATAAACATAGTGATATCAATGGTGATAGACAGTGATAGACAGTGATAGACATGGTGATAGATAGTGCTATACATGGTGATAGACATGGTGATAGACATGGTGATAAACATAGTGAGAGGCATGGTGATAAACATGGTGAGAGACATGGTGAGTCATGGTGATAGACATGGTGATAAACATAGTGAGAGACACGGTGATAGACATGCTGAGAGACATGGTCATAGACAAGGTGATAGATATGGTGATTTTGTGATAGATATAACAATAGCCATGGAGATAGACATGGTGATAGACAGGGTGATAGACTGGGGGGTAGAAATGGTGGTAGATATGTGATAGACATAGTGATATAAATGGTGATCGACATTGTAATAGATATGGTGATATACATAGTGATATAAATGGTGATAAACATGGTGATAGACATGGTGATGGACATCGTGATAGACATGGTGATTGACAGAGTGATAGACGTGGTGATCGACATGATGATAGATATGGTGATAGACATGTTGAGAGACATGGTGATAGACATGGTGATAGACATTGTGATAAACATAGTGATATCAATGGTGATAGACAGTGATAGACAGTGATAGACATGGTGATAGATAGTGCTATATATGGTGATAGACATGGTGATAGACATGGTGATAAACATAGTGAGAGGCATGGTGATAAACATGGTGAGAGACATGGTGAGTCATGGTGATGGACATGGTGATAAACATAGTGAGAGACACGGTGATAGACATGCTGAGAGACATGGTCATAGACAAGGTGATAGATATAGTGATTGTGTGATAGATATAACAATAGCCATGGAGATAGACATGGTGATAGACAGGGTGATAGACAGGGGGGTAGGCATGGTGGTAGATATGTGATAGACATAGTGATATAAATGGTGATCGACATCGTAATAGATATGGTGATATACATAGTGATATAAATGGTGATAGACATGGTGATAGACATGGTGATGGACATGGTGATAGACATGGTGATTGACAGAGTGATAGACGTGGTGATCGACATGGTGATAGACATAGTGATAGACATGGTGATATAAATGGTGATAGACATGATGATAGATATGGTGATAGATATGATGATACATGTGGTGATAGATATGATGATACATGTGGTGATAGACATAGTGTTATAAAGTGATAAACAGTATTAGACATTGTGATACACATGATGATAGTAATGGTGATAGACAGTAATAGACATGGTGATGGACATGGTGATAACCATGGTCATATACATGGTGATATAAATAGTGATAGACATGGTGATAGACATGGTGATAGACATAGTAATATAAATGGTGATAGACAGTGATAGACAGTGATAGACATGGTGATAGATTGTGATATACTTGGTGATAGACATGGTGATAGACATGGTGATAGACATGGTGATAGACATGGTGAGAGTCATGGTGATAGACATGGTGATAAACCGAGTGATAGATATGGTGATAGACATAGTGAGAGCCATGGCGATACACATGGTGAGAGACATGGTGAGAGTCATGGTGATAGACATGGTGGTAGATATGTGATAGACATAGTGACATAAATGGTGATAGACATGATGATAGATATGGTGATAGACATGATGATAGTTATGGTGATAGACATGATGATAGATATGGTGATATACAGTGATATAAAGTGATAGACAGTATTAGACATTGTGATAGACATGATGATAGATATGGTGATAGACAGTAATAGACATGGTGACAGACATGGTGATAGACATGGTAGACATGGTGTTAGACATGGTGATAGACATTGGGATAGACCTAGTGACAAACATGGTGATAGACATGGTGATAAACATAGTGAGATACATAGTGAGATATATGGTGATAGACATGGTGATATACATGGTGATATAAATGGTGATAGACAGTGATAGACATGGTGATAGACATGGTGATAGATAGTGATAGACATGGTGATAGACATGGTGATAGACAGGGTGGTAGACTTGGTGATAGACATGGTGATAGACATGGTAATAGACAGGGTGGTAGACATGGTGATAGACATGGTGATAAACATAGTGAGAGGCATGGTGATACACATGGTGCGAGACATGGTGAGAGTCATGGTGATATACATGGCGATAGATATAGTTATAGACATAGTGAGAGACATGTTGATAAAAATATGGTGATAGACATAGTGATATAATTTGTAATCGACATGGTGATGGACATGGTGATAGACATGGTGATAGACATGGGGATAGACATGGGGATAGACATAGTGACAGACGTGGTGCTAGGCATGGTGATAGAAACAGTGATATAAATGGTGATAGACAGTGATAGACATAGTGATAGACATGGTGATATAAATGGTAATAGACAGTGATAGACATGGTGATATAAATGGTAATAGACAGTGATAGACATGGGATATAAATTGTGATAGACAGTGATAGACATGGGGATATCAATGGTGATAGACAGTGATATAGACAGTGACATGTTGATATAAATCGTTATAGATATATTGATGGATGTGGTAATGGACGTAATGATAAACATGGTGATAGACATTGTGATAGAGTAAACGGCATCAATCGGGTAAAGCACTGCAGTCACTGCATATATTATGTAAGTAAATGCGATGTCTGGTGTAGACTATGCGAATCCAATGTAATTTGGACCGGGAGAAATACATGCGGTTGACGCATTGCCAAGGGTCTGGTAAGAGACAGAAATTGGGGACCTGGCAAATGTGTTGGCGGGATTTCGTTCAGCTCAGGGTTCGGTTTAGGGAGGCTGGAATGTGGAGTCATTGAGGAGTGTGGGATGCACCGACCATGTTCCTGTGTCCGGCGTTCGGTGGCGCTTGGGTCCTGGGTGCCACTCCAGGCTGCCCGTAGAGGGCGCTGTAGGGTCCTGGCGGGCTGTCCGGGCGTCCCGGCATCTCGTAGGAGAGTGTTTCATCAGAGATGTAGCCACGTGGGCGATAAAGGGGAAGTTCCGGGATTTCGTAGAAACCACTACGACCTTTTATCCTATGAAACACGTTTCAACGGAAAAAGAACAGCTTACATTTAGGATTTCGTTAAATTCTAAGATAACCCTCAAATTTGAATACAGGGACCAGTATGAATATAATAGCCTCGACGCGACTAGTTATACATATCGTTGCTTTATTTGTAGAATTACAATTAAAATCAAATAGAAAATGCATTTAAGACACAAGACGACCGATTGGTCCCAGGGATGTCGATTCCCAAGTGAACAGTTGAAACGAATCCACATCAAATAGCGGGTATGGAAACTACAACAACATAATTGGATTAATGTAACAAGCCTTTATTCTAGGAAATTAATCATTGTCATAAATACAGGACATGTCACATGATAGGAAATTGGGTAAAATATAGTAAATTGATAGAAAGATAAGAGATTGGATACTGTATAATGAAACAGATGCATAACCTTATATCACAGACAAATGTTGATGCTATACGCTTATCACACTTAAAAATAATTTCCTTCAAGAACATTTTCACCACCATAACTTAGTGTTAAAATATGCGGAACTTTGAAACGAGATAACAAATGACTTATATATAACATAGCCAACGTAGAACAAAGTACGACTTTAATCTGGTATAATTGCTTGTTCTATATACACGTCAGTAGAAACTGAGGCAACGGACCATATAACTATATATATATATATATGGAAATTGAAAATTGCAATACAACTATTATATATATATATTCAGCGAACAGTAAACAAAATAAAGTCAACCCACAACTCCATCGATATTCATGCAGACATGCGGCATGCCTATACATATTTATGCAATGATACATGTATACACAACATATGTGAGAAGCCATGCAGGACCTAATTATAAATAAAACAATGGATGAACGATCCCAATGACATTAAACCCGTAGGCCACAAACACACAACCAAAAAGGAAAACAGTAAAAACATGGGCTAGGTGGCTACTCCAGGACCACGTGGGTTAGTACAGCTAGACTGGGCTAGGTGGCTGCTCTAGGACCACGTGGGTTAGTGCAGCTAGACTGGGCTAGGTGGCTGCTCCAGGACCACGTGGGTTAGTACAGCTAGACTGGGCTAGGTGGCTACTCCAGGACCACGTGGGTTAGTACAGCTAGACTGGGCTAGGTGGCTACTCCAGGACCACGTGGGTTAGTACAGCTAGACTGGGCTAGGTGGCTACTCCAGGACCACGTGGGTTAGTACAGCTAGACTGGGCTAGGTGGCTGCTCTAGGACCACGTGGGTTAGTGCAGCTAGACTGGGCTAGGTGGCTGCTCCAGGACCACGTGGGTTAGTACAGCTAGACTGGGCTAGGTGGCTACTCCAGGACCACGTGGGTTAGTACAGCTAGACTGGGCTAGGTGGCTACTCCAGGACCACGTGGGTTAGTACAGCTAGACTGGGCTAGGTGGCTACTCCAGGACCACGTGGGTTAGTACAGCTAGACTGGGCTAGGTGGCTACTCCAGGACCACGTGGGTTAGTACAGCTAGACTGGGCTAGGTGGCTACTCCAGGACCACGTGGGTTAGTACAGCTAGACTGGGCTAGGTGGCTACTCCAGGACCACGTGGGTTAGTACAGCTAGACTGGGCTAGGTGGCTGCTCTAGGACCACGTGGGTTAGTACAGCTAGACTGGGCTAGGTGGCTACTCCAGGACCACGTGGGTTAGTACAGCTAGACTGGGCTAGGTGGCTACTCCAGGACCACGTGGGTTAGTACAGCTAGACTGGGCTAGGTGGCTGCTCCGGGACCACGTGGGTTAGTACAGCTAGACTGGGCTAGGTGGCTACTCCAGGACCACGTGGGTTAGTACAGCTAGACTGGGCTAGGTGGCTACTCCAGGACCACGTGGGTTAGTACAGCTAGACCTGTGAGATTCAGACTGCCCTTTCAACCATTTATTTCAGTTATTTCATTACCGTATACTGATAACACTAGCTCCGAGCCAGGCTATGGTAATGTATACCAATGAACATTACGACCAGTTTCGTTAGTCTTAAATGGACATTATGTTGTAGGCCTAACATACCAGGGTCCATATGTCAGAAATTAATGTACATATATTGAGGGAGCAAAACGTTGGGTTATGGAAGCATCTAAAACTATGTCAAAATGGATATTGCGGCCTTGTAGGTTTATATCTAGGGTTCTATTGCGATTATGATCATGTACATCTTCATGTGCTACTTACTGCTGACAAATGAGAACATGACACCTAGGGGACGCCGGAAAGACATTTTAATGTAGTTCATGATGGCAACACACCAGTGATTGATCGCGACCAGGACTGATCTGCCTTCGTGGTGTTACAGATGTCACAATCACCCACCATAAATGGTGTCTATACGTATATAAACACTATGCCTCCCTGTACTGATGGCGCGCCTTAATGTTATTCCTTAGTTTTGCGAAGAGATGCAGATGCTATGCCTGGTGTCACGTGATCAAATCGTTGTCTGTGTGTAATGAACCTTGCTGTGTGTGTGGATGCTGGTTTTGTCGGAATGGAATGTGAAATGGTGCGAAAGTGTGACATGAAGTGCTAGTTGGGGATGGTGTGCAGTGCAAATAGTAACAATTGGTGATGTTAACTGCAAGTTACCGCGTTGAAGATATCTAGTCGCCCATTAACACCTCCAAATTGCACCGTTGTTTACTCGTTGCAATTTCGATTATATTATCTCATTTTGGCGATGATCAGTTTACCAATAGTAAGAGTAGGATTAACCCATTTCCACGTGTGACCATTATATTTGTCGATTGCCTCTTGATTAGTCCTGGTCCACGAATGCTTGATAATAATCCAAAGATGGGCGACCATCTCGCTATCGAATGCATTCAAGTATATTGCCTTTGTAACCAGGTGTTGGCAACAGGATATACACAAAGCAAACAGGAAGTTGGATGGGGTAATGTGAACAACTACAAACAGAAGGGCTGAGGTAAGTAGGGTTTGAACAAAGTTACCTAGCATTGTTTTCTGGGCATTCGTGGAAGGCATCCACATCGTAATAGTCTGTTTGCCGACTACAATGGAGGGACCATCGATGAAGAGCGAGTTATACGATGAAGGAATGCGCCGGGTAACCCATAGCAACTAACCCCTGTATCATGGCGACATATAAAAGCTCTAGGATTGGCTTGTGAGGCCGTATATCAAGGACATTAACTAAATAGCTGACACGAGGGGTATGCATCCGATGGTACGCACGGGGAACCCTTGCCCTGTCACACGGGGTATTACGGGGGTCTGTAACATAGTCCAGAGAAAGCTGGATGCTTCAAAAGCAACACAAATTGTATTATGAGGAATAATGATATATCATAATGGCTACAGAACAGATTCGACATTGCAATTGATTTTGGACGTGTCTCTACCTTATCCAGTAGGGAAGTCATGCGGGTGGAATGAAGGATTAAACCATGAAACATTAATGACCGCCAGGGATAGATATGTGTCATTGGTACTGGTGGGGTAAGGTAGCCCCAGTTCTTCGCGTATCCAACATCCACATAACTGTGGCTAAGGGTAAGGTCGCTATGGCGGTCCTTGTTGTAGCAAAGACCATCATTTTGGAACGGGTATTTGGTATGGTATTTGGTATATCCTTAGTAAATGACAGTTAATGAATGAAAGTTCCTATTACGTGCCTTAATACCACAATGGAGATGTCGGGGCACGAGGGACTAAGGCTATCGCAGTATTAACATATATTATAGCGTATAGACCAGCCTTGCCTCAAATGAGGGTAGTGCCAGTGGCACGTCGAATGGGTGAACGGGTATAGGTGTAAACACCATTGCATATGGCGAATATATTCGAGGTGCCCCATTTCTATCGCGAGCCTTAATTTGTCGCTGAACTCCTTGATGGTCCAATGTCGAAAATAAATCTTCGAATTAAAACTTAACTTAATAAAGAACTGGAAAGTAGATACATAAGCAGACGCTTCCTGAACGCATAAATCTCCATAACCTGTAATACTTCAGCCTAGCTGCCACGTAGCCAGCCATACATAGTGTTTGGCACCATAAGCTATTGTGACTTGCCTGTTACCGTTCTCCAACTCGACTTTTCTATTTTAATAGAAGGAATATCACAATTTCAATCTTAGACACGTGCATTGACAGGCGATGATTACAGTTTGTATATTAAGCACGTGATTACTATTCGCAAACGGCTGGATCAAGAGTTTGAGACCAAAATTGAGCAAAAGATCATGGCATCAAAAAATTACAAAATATTTTGAAATAGTTGCCTCCTCCTCCAAGTAACATCACTTACAATTAGGCACATAGTTTTTTCTCATCCGTTCTAAAATGAAAAACACTTGCTCGGTTTAGACGTTAGGCACCAACAAGCCGAGGTATCGGTATGAGCGCGGTATCTTATCAGCCATATGACAACACGGAATAATGAGTGCTGGATGCGGCGTAATCTTCATATAATCATTGCGTGCTTTCAGAATAACGATCAAAAGTGCATATACGTGTTCTTAATTCTACCAGAAGACACCAGAATTTTGAAATGAGTACCCTTGTTTTTGCTTCTGCCGCGTTGCCAGGACAATAATGGCGATGATAAGTGCCAGGATGAGGAGGCCGCCGAGTCCCGCTGACAGACCAATCACAAGCCGCTCGTCTACACAGCTGCTGCCCACCGGAAGGAAGTTATCCTTGCATCTGATTGGTAGAAATACAACAAAATATCGCGTTATTTTTATTTCTACGCGCGTCTTACGCATTAAAATATATTACATAGCAAGACAGATCTATGCATGCTTTTAGTTCGCTTACATCATGAAAATTGATTTCTCTCGCAAAACAACTACGAAATGCATCGACAGTGTTTGTATTCATGGTATCAAGCTATTAACACGTGTAGGATTTATTGTCATTGCGCCCATGTCACTGCGCATGTCGCCTTGGCAATGTCCTCGTTTTCACTAACATGTTTTATGGCTATTGCAATCGAGTTTTCTCACACGTCACCACATGTTTTGATGGCCACGCACCCCATGCCCGGTCCCATGCCCGGCCCCATGCCCGGCCCCATGCCCGGCCCCATGCCCGGCCCCATGCCCGGCCACATGCCCGGCCCCATGCCCGGCCACATGCCCGGCCACATGCCCGGCCCCATGCCCAGCCCCATGCCCGGCCCCATGCCCGGCCACATGCCCAGCCCCATGCCCGGCCCCATGCCCGGCCCCATGCCCGGCCCCATGCCCGGCCACATGCCCGGCCCCATGCCCGGCCCCATGCCCGGCCCCATGCCCGGCCACATGCCCGGCCACATGCCCGGCCCCATGCCCGGCCACATGCCCGGCCACATGCCCGGCCCCATGCCCAGCCCCATGCCCGGCCCCATGCCCAGCCCCATGCCCGGCCCCATGCCCGGCCCCATGCCCGGCCCCATGCCCAGACCCATGCCCGGCCCCATGCCCGGCCCCATGCCCGGCCCCATGCCCGGCCACATGCCCGGCCACATGCCCGGCCACATGCCCAGCCCCATGCCCGGCCCCATGCCCGGCCCAATGCCCGGCCCCATGCCCGGCCACATGCCCGGCCCCATGCCCGGCCCCATGCCCGGCCCCATGCCCGGCCACATGCCCGGCCACATGCCCGGCCCCATGCCCGGCCCCATGCCCGGCCCCATGCCCAGCCCCATTCCCGGCCCCATGCCCGGCCACATGCCCAGCCCCATGCCCGGCCCCATGCCCGGCCCCATGCCCAGCCCCATGCCCGGCCCCATGCACGGCCCCATGCCCGGCCCCATACCCGGCCCCATGCCCGGCCCCATGCCCGGCCCCATGCCCGGCCCCATACCCATTCCCATGCCCGGCCCCATGCCCGGCCCCATGCCCGGCCCCATGCCCGGCCCCATGCCCGGCCCCATGCCCGGCCCCATGCCCGGCCCCATGCCCGGCCCCATGCCCGGCCCCATGTCCAGCCCCATGGTCACATACCGGCAAGTGGCTTCGGAAATGACGTCATCAAAGTAGCAGACCTCGGAATCCACGGCGCAACCCGCTTCTGCGCACTGGGAAACACACGTGACGCCCACAGGTTGTGAAGGGTCCGACTCACACCGGAAGCCGGGGTCACAGAGGTCATCCACGTTACCGCAAAGGTCATCCACAATTCCTTGAATGCGATCTTGCTCTGTAAGCAGTCCGAACGTTGTTACTATGCTGCATAGGTCATAGTGCGTTTTTCTGGTTACGTGAGGACTGTGTTCACGTCTGATGGTCGGGTTATTACGCTTCGACTTATTATGAACTTATTAAATAATTAACATGAACTCATGTGTTATCAAACACATGAGTTTAATAAACTAATTATCATGAAGTCGTGTGTCGTCAAACTCATAATGTTACATACTTGCACGTGGTTTGCAGAACATATTTAGTAAGTCCTACACTTCCAACAGCAAAGCAAAGATTATTTTCTGTATAACACAATCAGCACTGTCCGTGCATAGACGGCTACCACCCAAGGTTGGCCTTGCCGACCTACCTCCGATCAGTTGCGCCGTCGCCTCGTTGGCTATGTAGAAGTCATCGACGTTAGATCCGTTGACCGTGGTAACGGCTAGGACCGGGAACACGTTTTCCTCTATGTCCACCATGACGGCGTCAAGGTTGGTGGTGAGGGCGTCCAGTGTGTACGTGGCGTTGTAGGAGGCAATGGTGCTGCCAGCTCTGGGACAACCAGTCATGTGTAGATTATAGCGAGTGTACACCGCGGGGGCGTGCATGGGACCACGTCCCTCTAGCGTATTCCCCACTCGGGTCCGCAGCCCCATCTCTCACTCCTACATAATGCGCGTCATACTATGTTCACACTATCTAGCCGTATGGATATAATATTGTACTTGCCATTAGTCAGTAATATGTTTCTATTCCATAATTTTTGCGTAAGAAATAAGAATACTGGACTGAACTAACATGATATAAAGGTTGCTGTCAGATACTGTTACAGTTGTCACTCCGTGCGGCGTGTCGTATTTACATGATCACGACATTACGACCATTACGACTAGGAACAATGATCTTTACCTGAAGCCTGTTACAGCTACTATGTCGAGTCCCGGTTCAAGTCGAGACAGAAATGCATTGTTTAACTGAAATAAGACAATACTTTATCAATGTGTAAAACGAAACGCTCACCAAAAATATAAGCGACAAGAAAGATGCCGCGATTAGTTAATTGTAACGTGTTATTATTGTGTTATATTTGCTGGACTTTCTTGAGACTGTTATGGAGGAAGCCTCCCTTGCTCAAATTGTTTGACCAGCTGAGTTGCAGACCAACAGGTCGTAGGTTCGCACCCTAACACCTGGGCCGTGTCATGTAAACTATTACAGGTCATAGGATGGTCGCACAGCCCGGCTGGGGGACCAAGGAACAACGACTTACAGTGCACCATTACAGGTCATAGGATGGTCGCACAGCCCGGCGGGGGACCAAGGAACAACCACTTACGGTGTACTATTACAGGTCATAGGATGGTCGCACAGCCCGGCTGGGGGACCAAGGAACAACGACTTACAGTGCACTATTACAGGTCATAGGATGGTCGCACAGCCCGGCTGGGGGACCAAGGAACAACCACTTACAGTGCACTATTACAGGTCATAGGATGGTCGCACAGCCCGGCGGGGGACCAAGGAACAACGACTTACAGTGCACTATTACAGGTCATAGGATGGTCGCACAGCCCGGCTAGGGGACCAAGGAACAACGACTTACAGAGCCCTATTACAGGTCATAGGATGGTCGCACAGCCCGGCTGGGGGACCAAGGAACAACGACTTACAGTGCACTATTACAGGTCATAGGATGGTCGCACAGCCCGGCTGGGGAACCAAGGAACAACCACTTACAGTGCACTATTACAGGTCATAGGATGGTCGCACTGCCCGGCTGGGGGACCAAGGAACAACCACTTACAGTGCACTATTACAGGTCATAGGATGGTCGCACAGCCCGGCTGGGGGACCAAGGAACAACCACTTACAGTGCACTATTACAGGTCATAGGATGGTCGCACAGCCCGGCTGGGGGACCAGGGAACAACCACTTAAAGTGCACTATTACAGGTCATAGGATGGTCGCACAGCCCGGCTGGGGGTCCAAGGAACAACGACTTACAGTGTACTATTACAGGTCATAGGATGGTCGCACAACCCGGCTGGGGGTCCAAGGAACATCGACTTACAGTGCACTATTACAGGTCATAGGATGGTCGCACTGCCCGGCTGGGGGTCCAAGAAACAACGACTTACAGTCTACTATTACAGGTCATAGGATGGTCGCACTGCCCGGCTGGGGGTCCAAGGAACAACGATTTACAGTCTACTATTACAGGTCATAGGATGGTCGCACAGCCCGGCTAGGGGTCCAAGGAACAACGACTTACAGTGCACTATTACAGGTCATAGGATGGTCGCACTGCCCGGCTGGGGGACCAAGGAACAACCACTTACAGTGCACTATTACAGGTCATAGGATGGTCGCACTGCCCGGCTGGGGCTCCAAGGAACAACGACTTACAGTCTACTATTACAGGTCATAGGATGGTCGCACAGCCCGGCTGGGGGACCAAGGAACAACGACTTACAGTGCACTATTACAGGTCATAGGATGGTCGCACAGCCCGGCTGGGGGACCAAGGAACAACCACTTACAGTGCACTATTACAGGTCATAGGATGGTCGCACAGCCCGGCTGGGGGTCCAAGGAACAACGACTTACAGTGCACTATTACAGGTCATAGGATGGTCGCACTGCCCGGCTGGGGGACCAAGGAACAACCACTTACAGTGCACTAGTACAGGTCATAGGATGGCCGCACTGCCCGGCTGGGGGACCAAGGAACAACGACTTACAGTGCACTATTACAGGTCACAGGATGGTCGCATAGCCCGGCTAGGGGACCAAGGAACAACCACTTACAGTGCACTATTACAGGTCATAGGATGGTCGCACTGCCCGGCTGGGGGTCCAAGGAACAACGACTTACAGTGTACTATTACAGATCATAGGATGGTCGCACAGCCCGGCTGGGGGTCCAAGGAACAACGACTTACAGTGCACTATTACAGGTCATAGGATGGTCGCACTGCCCGGCTGGGGGACCAAGGAACAACCACTTACAGTGCACTAGTACATGTCATAGGATGGTCGCACTGCCCGGCTGGGGGACCAAGGAACAACCACTTACAGTGCACTATTACATGTCATCGGATGGTCGTACAGCCCCGGCTGGGGAACCAAGGAACAGAGACTTACAGTGCACTATTACAGGTCATAGGATGGTCGCACAGCCCGGCTGGGGAACCAAGCAACAACCACTTACAGTGCACTATTACAGGTCATAGGATGGTCGCACAGCCCGGCTGGGGGTCCAAGGAACAACGACTTACAGTGCACTATTACAGGTCATAGGATGGTCGCACAGCCCGGCTGGGGGACCAAGGAACAACGACTTACAGTGCACTAGTTCAGGTCATAGGATGGTCGCACAGCCCGGCTGGGGGACCAAGGAACAACTACTTACAGTGCACTATTACAGGTCATAGGATGGTCGCACTGCCCGGCTGGGGATCCCAGGAACAACGACTTACAGTGCACTATTACAGGTCATAGGATGGTCGCACTGCCCGGCTGGGGGACCAAGGAACAACCACTTACAGTGCACTATTACAGGTCATAGGATGGTCGCACTGCCCGGCTGGGGGACCAAGGAACAACCACTTACAGTGCACTATTACAGGTCATAGGATGGTCGCACAGCCCGGCTGGGGGACCAAGGAACAACCACTTACAGTGCACTATTACAGGTCATAGGATGGTCGCACTGCCCGGCTGGGGGACCAAGGAACAACCACTTACAGTGCACCATTACAGGTTATAGGATGGTCGCACTGCCCGGCTGGGGGACCAAGGAACAACGACTTACAGTGCACTGTTACAGGTCATAGGATGGTCGCACAGCCCGGCTGGGGGACTAAGGAACAACCACTTACAGTGCACTATTACAGGTCATAGGATGGTCGCACTGCCCGGCTGGGGGACCAAGGAACAACCACTTACAGTGCACCATTACAGGTCATAGGATGGTCGCACTGCCTGGGTGGGGGACCAAGGAACAACCACTTACAGTGCACTATTACAGGTCATAGGATGGTCGCACATTGCCCGGCTGGGGGACCAAGGAACAACGACTTACAGTGCACTATTACAGGTCATAGGATGGTCGCACAGCCCGGCTGGGGGACCAAGGAACAACCACTTACAGTGCACTATTACAGGTCATAGGATGGTCGCACTGCCCGGCTGGGGGACCAAGGAACAACGACTTACAGTGCACTATTACAGGTCATAGGATGGTCGCACAGCCCGGCTGGGGGACCAAGGAACAACCACTTACAGTGCACTATTACAGGTCATAGGATGGTCGCACAGCCCGGCTGGGGGTCCAAGGAACAACGACTTACAGTGCACTATTACAGGTCATAGGATGGTCGCACAGCCCGGCGGGGGACCAAGGAACAACGACTTACAGTGTATTATTACAGGTCATAGGATGGTCGCACAACCCGGCTGGGGGACCAAGGAACAACGACTTACAGTGCACTATTACAGGTCATAGGATGGTCGCACAGCCCGGCTGGGGGACCAAGGAACAACGACTTACAGTGTACTATTACAGGTCATAGGATGGTCGCACAGCCCGCCTGGGGGTCCAAGGAACAACCACTTACAGTGTACTATTACAGGTCATAGGATGGTCGCACAGCCCGGCTGGGGGACCAAGGAACAACCACTTAGAGTGCACTATTACAGGTCATAGGATGGTCGCACAGCCCGGCTGGGGGACCAAGGAACAACAACTTACAGTGTACTATTACAGGTCATAGGATGGTCGCACAGCCCGGCTGGGGGACCAAGGAACAACCACTTACAGTGCACTATTACAGGTCATAGGATGGTCGCACAGCCCGGCTGGGGGACCAAGGAACAACGACTTACAGTGTACTATTACAGGTCATAGGATGGTCGCACAACGCGACTGGGGGTCCAAGGAACAACCACTTACAGTGCACTATTACAGGTCATAGGATGGTCGCACAGCCCGCCTGGGGGACCAAGGTACAACCACTTACAGTGCACTATTGCAGGTCATAGGATGGTCGCACAGCCCGGCTGGGGGACCAAGGAACAACCACTTACAGTGCACTATTACAGGTCATAGGATAATCGCACAGCCCGGCTGGGGGTCCAAGGAACAACGACTTACAGTCTACTATTACAGGTCATAGGATGGTCGCACAGCCCGGCTGGGGGACCAAGGAACAACGACTTACAGTGCACTATTACAGGTCATAGGATGGTCGCACAGCCCGGCTGGGGGACCAAGGAACAACCACTTACAGTGCACTATTACAGGTCATAGGATGGTCGCACAGCCCGGCTGGGGGTCCAAGGAACAACGACTTACAGTGCACTATTACAGGTCATAGGATGGTCGCACTGCCCGGCTGGGGGACCAAGGAACAACCACTTACAGTGCACTAGTACAGGTCATAGGATGGCCGCACTGCCCGGCTGGGGGACCAAGGAACAACCACTTACAGTGCACCATTACAGGTCATAGGATGGTCGCACTGCCTGGGTGGGGGACCAAGGAACAACCACTTACAGTGCACTATTACAGGTCATAGGATGGTCGCACATTGCCCGGCTGGGGGACCAAGGAACAACGACTTACAGTGCACTATTACAGGTCATAGGATGGTCGCACTGCCCGGCTGGGGGACCAAGGAACAACCACTTACAGTGCACCATTACAGGTCATAGGATGGTCGCACTGCCTGGGTGGGGGACCAAGGAACAACCACTTACAGTGCACTATTACAGGTCATAGGATGGTCGCACATTGCCCGGCTGGGGGACCAAGGAACAACGACTTACAGTGCACTATTACAGGTCATAGGATGGTCGCACAGCCCGGCTGGGGGACCAAGGAACAACCACTTACAGTGCACTATTACAGGTCATAGGATGGTCGCACTGCCCGGCTGGGGGACCAAGGAACAACGACTTACAGTGCACTATTACAGGTCATAGGATGGTCGCACAGCCCGGCTGGGGGACCAAGGAACAACCACTTACAGTGCACTATTACAGGTCATAGGATGGTCGCACAGCCCGGCTGGGGGTCCAAGGAACAACGACTTACAGTGCACTATTACAGGTCATAGGATGGTCGCACAGCCCGGCGGGGGACCAAGGAACAACGACTTACAGTGTATTATTACAGGTCATAGGATGGTCGCACAACCCGGCTGGGGGACCAAGGAACAACGACTTACAGTGCACTATTACAGGTCATAGGATGGTCGCACAGCCCGGCTGGGGGACCAAGGAACAACGACTTACAGTGTACTATTACAGGTCATAGGATGGTCGCACAGCCCGCCTGGGGGTCCAAGGAACAACCACTTACAGTGTACTATTACAGGTCATAGGATGGTCGCACAGCCCGGCTGGGGGACCAAGGAACAACCACTTAGAGTGCACTATTACAGGTCATAGGATGGTCGCACAGCCCGGCTGGGGGACCAAGGAACAACAACTTACAGTGTACTATTACAGGTCATAGGATGGTCGCACAGCCCGGCTGGGGGACCAAGGAACAACCACTTACAGTGCACTATTACAGGTCATAGGATGGTCGCACAGCCCGGCTGGGGGACCAAGGAACAACGACTTACAGTGTACTATTACAGGTCATAGGATGGTCGCACAACGCGACTGGGGGTCCAAGGAACAACCACTTACAGTGCACTATTACAGGTCATAGGATGGTCGCACAGCCCGCCTGGGGGACCAAGGTACAACCACTTACAGTGCACTATTGCAGGTCATAGGATGGTCGCACAGCCCGGCTGGGGGACCAAGGAACAACCACTTACAGTGCACTATTACAGGTCATAGGATAATCGCACAGCCCGGCTGGGGGTCCAAGGAACAACGACTTACAGTCTACTATTACAGGTCATAGGATGGTCGCACAGCCCGGCTGGGGGACCAAGGAACAACGACTTACAGTGCACTATTACAGGTCATAGGATGGTCGCACAGCCCGGCTGGGGGACCAAGGAACAACCACTTACAGTGCACTATTACAGGTCATAGGATGGTCGCACAGCCCGGCTGGGGGTCCAAGGAACAACGACTTACAGTGCACTATTACAGGTCATAGGATGGTCGCACTGCCCGGCTGGGGGACCAAGGAACAACCACTTACAGTGCACTAGTACAGGTCATAGGATGGCCGCACTGCCCGGCTGGGGGACCAAGGAACAACGACTTACAGTGCACTATGACAGGTCACAGGATGGTCGCATAGCCCGGCTAGGGGGACCAAGGAACAACGACTTACAGTGTACTATTACAGGTCATAGGATGGTCGCACAACCCGGCTCCGGGACCAAGGAACAACGACTTACAGTGCACTATTACAGGTCATAGGATGGTCGTACTGCCCGGCTGGGGGACCAAGGAACAACCACTTACAGTGCACTATTACATCACATACGATGGTCGCACAGCCCGACTGGGGAACCAAAGAACAGAGACTTACAGTGCACTATTACAGGTCATAGGATGGTCGCACAGCCCGGCTGGGGGACCAAGGAACAACCACTTACAGTGCACTATTACAGGTCATAGGATGGTCGCACTGCCCGGCTGGGGGTCCAAGGAACAACGACTTACAGTGTACTATTACAGATCATAGGATGGTCGCACAGCCCGGCTGGGGGTCCAAGGAACAACGACTTACAGTGCACTTCTACAGGTCATAGGATGGTCGCACTGCCCGGCTGGGGGACCAAGGAACAACCACTTACAGTGCACTAGTACATGTCATAGGATGGTCGCACTGCCCGGCTGCGGGACCAAGGAACAACCACTTACAGTGCACTATTACAGGTCATAGGATGGTCGCACAGCCCGGCTGGGGGTCCAAGGAACAACGACTTACAGTGCACTATTACAGGTCATAGGATGATCGCACTGCCCGGCTGGGGGACCAAGGAACAACGACTTACAGTGCACTATTACAGGTCATAGGATGGTCGCACTGCCCGGCTGGGGGACCAAGGAACAACCACTTACAGTGCACTAGTACAGGTCATAGGATGGCCGCACTGCCCGGCTGGGGGACCAAGGAACAACGACTTACAGTGCACTATTACAGGTCACAGGATGGTCGCATAGCCCGGCTAGGGGGACCAAGGAACAACGACTTACAGTGTACTATTACAGGTCATAGGATGGTCGCACAACCCGGCTCCGGGACCAAGGAACAACGACTTACAGTGCACTATTACAGGTCATAGGATGGTCGCACTGCCCGGCTGGGGGACCAAGGAACAACCACTTACAGTGCACTATTACATCACATACGATGGTCGCACAGCCCGACTGGGGAACCAAAGAACAACCACTTACAGTGCACTATTACAGGTCATAGGATGGTCGCACTGCCCGGCTGGGGGTCCAAGGAACAACGACTTACAGTGTACTATTACAGATCATAGGATGGTCGCACAGCCCGGCTGGGGGTCCAAGGAACAACGACTTACAGTGCACTATTACAGGTCATAGGATGGTCGCACTGCCCGGCTGGGGGACCAAGGAACAACCACTTACAGTGCACTATTACAGGTCATAGGATGGTCGCACTGCCCGGCTGGGGGTCCAAGGAACAACGACTTACAGTGTACTATTACAGATCATAGGATGGTCGCACAGCCCGCCTTGGGGTCCAAGGAACAACGACTTACAGTGCACTATTACAGGTCATAGGATGGTCGCACTGCCCGGCTGGGGGACCAAGGAACAACCACTTACAGTGCACTAGTACATGTCATAGGATGGTCGCACTGCCCGGCTGGGGGACCAAGGAACAACCACTTACAGTGCACTAGTACATGTCATAGGATGGTCGCACTGCCCGGCTGGGGGACCAAGGAACAACCACTTACAGTGCACTATTACAGGTCATAGGATGGTCGCACAGCCCGGCTGGGGAACCAAGCAACAACCACTTACAGTGCACTATTACAGGTCATAGGATGGTCGCACAGCCCGGCTGGGGGTCCAAGGAACAACGACTTACAGTGCACTATTACAGGTCATAGGATGGTCGCACAGCCCGGCTGGGGGACCAAGGAACAACCACTTACAGTGCACTATTACAGGTCATAGGATGGTCGCACTGCCCGGCTGGGGCTCCAAGGAACAACGACTTACAGTGCACTATTACAGGTCATAGGATGGTCGCACTGCCCGGCTGGGGGTCCAAGGAACAACGACTTACAGTCTACTATTACAGGTCATAGGATGGTCGCACAGCCCGGCTGGGGGACCAAGGAACAACGACTTACAGTGCACTATTACAGGTCATAGGATGGTCGCACAGCCCGGCTGGGGGACCAAGGAACAACCACTTACAGTGCACTATTACAGGTCATAGGATGGTCGCACAGCCCGGCTGGGGGTCCAAGGAACAACGACTTACAGTGCACTATTACAGGTCATAGGATGATCGCACTGCCCGGCTGGGGGACCAAGGAACAACGACTTACAGTGCACTATTACAGGTCATAGGATGGTCGCACTGCCCGGCTGGGGGACCAAGGAACAACCACTTACAGTGCACTAGTACATGTCATAGGATGGCCGCACTGCCCGGCTGGGGGACCAAGGAACAACGACTTACAGTGCACTATTACAGGTCACAGGATGGTCGCATAGCCCGGCTAGGGGGACCAAGCAACAACGACTTACAGTGTACTATTACAGGTCATAGGATGGTCGCACTGCCCGGCTGGGGGTCCAAGGAACAACGACTTACAGTGTACTATTACAGATCATAGGATGGTCGCACAGCCCGGCTGGGGGTCCAAGGAACAACGACTTACAGTGCACTATTACAGGTCATAGGATGGTCGCACTGCCCGGCTGGGGGACCAAGGAACAACCACTTACAGTGCACTAGTACATGTCATAGGATGGTCGCACTGCCCGGCTGGGGGACCAAGGAACAACCACTTACAGTGCACTATTACATGTCATAGGATGGTCGTACAGCCCCGGCTGGGGAACCAAGGAACAGAGACTTACAGTGCACTATTACAGGTCATAGGATGGTCGCACAGCCCGGCTGGGGAACCAAGCGACAACCACTTACAGTGCACTATTACAGGTCATAGGATGGTCGCACAGCCCGGCTGGGGGTCCAAGGAACAACGACTTACAGTGCACTATTACAGGTCATAGGATGGGCGCACAGCCCGGCTGGGGGACCAAGGAACAACGACTTACAGTGCACTAGTTCAGGTCATAGGATGGTCGCACAGCCCGGCTGGGGGACCAAGGAACAACCACTTACAGTGCACTATTACAGGTCATAGGATGGTCGCACTGTCCGGCTGGGGATCCCAGGAACAACGACTTACAGTGCACTATTACAGGTCATAGGATGGTCGCACTGCCCGGCTGGGGGACCAAGGAACAACCACTTACAGTGCACTATTACAGGTCATAGGATGGTCGCACTGCCCGGCTGGGGGACCAAGGAACAACCACTTACAGTGCACTAGTACATGTCATAGGATGGTCGCACTGCCCGGCTGGGGGACCAAGGAACAACCACTTACAGTGCACTATTACATGTCATAGGATGGTCGTACAGCCCCGGCTGGGGAACCAAGGAACAGAGACTTACAGTGCACTATTACAGGTCATAGGATGGTCGCACAGCCCGGCTGGGGAACCAAGCGACAACCACTTACAGTGCACTATTACAGGTCATAGGATGGTCGCACAGCCCGGCTGGGGGTCCAAGGAACAACGACTTACAGTGCACTATTACAGGTCATAGGATGGTCGCACAGCCCGGCTGGGGGACCAAGGAACAACGACTTACAGTGCACTAGTTCAGGTCATAGGATGGTCGCACAGCCCGGCTGGGGGACCAAGGAACAACCACTTACAGTGCACTATTACAGGTCATAGGATGGTCGCACTGCCCGGCTGGGGATCCCAGGAACAACGACTTACAGTGCACTATTACAGGTCATAGGATGGTCGCACTGCCCGGCTGGGGGACCAAGGAACAACCACTTACAGTGCACTATTACAGGTCATAGGATGGTCGCACTGCCCGGCTGGGAGACCAAGGAACAACCACTTACAGTGCACTATTACAGGTCATAGGATGGTCGCACAGCCCGGCTGGGGGACCAAGGAACAACCACTTACAGTGCACTATTACAGGTCATAGGATGGTCGCACTGCCCGGCTGGGGGACCAAGGAACAACCACTTACAGTGCACCATTACAGGTTATAGGATGGTCGCACTGCCCGGCTGGGGGACCAAGGAACAACGACTTACAGTGCACTGTTACAGGTCATAGGATGGTCGCACAGCCCGGCTGGGGGACCAAGGAACAACCACTTACAGTGCACTATTACAGGTCATAGGATGGTCGCACTGCCCGGCTGGGGGACCAAGGAACAACCACTTACAGTGCACCATTACAGGTCATAGGATGGTCGCACTGCCTGGCTGGGGGACCAAGGAACAACCACTTACAGTGCACTATTACAGGTCATAGGATGGTCGCACATTGCCCGGCTGGGGGACCAAGGAACAACGACTTACAGTGCACTATTACAGGTCATAGGATGGTCGCACAGCCCGGCTGGGGGACCAAGGAACAACCACTTACAGTGCACTATTACAGGTCATAGGATGGTCGCACTGCCCGGCTGGGGGACCAAGGAACAACGACTTACAGTGCACTATTACAGGTCATAGGATGGTCGCACAGCCCGGCTGGGGGACCAAGGAACAACCACTTACAGTGCACTATTACAGGTCATAGGATGGTCGCACAGCCCGGCTGGGGGTCCAAGGAACAACGACTTACAGTGCACTATTACAGGTCATAGGATGGTCGCACAGCACGGCGGGGGACCAAGGAACAACGACTTACAGTGTACTATTACAGGTCATAGGATGGTCGCACTGCCCGGCTGGGGGACCAAGGAACAACCACTTACAATGCACTATTACAGGTCATAGGATGGTCGCACAACGCGACTGGGGGTCCAAGGAACAACCACTTACAGTGCACTATTACAGGTCATAGGATGGTCGCACAGCCCGCCTGGGGGACCAAGGAACAACCACTTACAGTGCACTATTGCAGGTCATAGGATGGTCGCACAGCCCGGCTGGGGGACCAAGGAACAACCACTTACAGTGCACTATTACAGGTCATAGGATGGTCGCACAGCCCGGCTGGGGGTCCAAGGAACAACGACTTACAGTGTACTATTACAGGTCATAAGATGCTCGCACAGCCCGGCTGGGGGACCAAGGACCAACAACTTACAGTGCACTATTACAGGTCATAGGATGGTCGCACAACGCGGCTGGGGGTCCAAGGAAGAACCACTTACAGTGCACTATTACAGGTCATAGGATGGTCGCACAGCCCGCCTGGGGGACCAAGGAACAACCACTTACAGTGCACTATTGCAGGTCATAGGATGGTCGCACAGCCCGGCTGGGGGACCAAGGAACAACGACTTACAGTGCACTATTACAGGTCATAGGATGGTCGCACAGCCCGGCTGGGGGACCAAGGAAGAACCACTTACAGTGCACTATTACAGGTCATAGGATGGTCGCACTGCCCGGCTGGGGCTCCAAGGAACAACGACTTACAGTGCACTATTACAGGTCATAGGATGGTCGCACTGCCCGGCTGGGGGTCCAAGGAACAACGACTTACAGTCTACTATTACAGGTCATAGGATGGTCGCACAGCCCGGCTGGGGGACCAAGGAACAACGACTTACAGTGCACTATTACAGGTCATAGGATGGTCGCACTGCCCGGCTGGGGGACCAAGGAACAACCACTTACAGTGCACCATTACAGGTCATAGGATGGTCGCACTGCCTGGCTGGGGGACCAAGGAACAACCACTTACAGTGCACTATTACAGGTCATAGGATGGTCGCACATTGCCCGGCTGGGGGACCAAGGAACGACGACTTACAGTGCACTATTACAGGTCATAGGATGGTCGCACAGCCCGGCTGGGGGACCAAGGAACAACCACTTACAGTGCACTATTACAGGTCATAGGATGGTCGCACTGCCCGGCTGGGGGACCAAGGAACAACGACTTACAGTGCACTATTACAGGTCATAGGATGGTCGCACAGCCCGGCTGGGGGACCAAGGAACAACCACTTACAGTGCACTATTACAGGTCATAGGATGGTCGCACAGCCCGGCTGGGGGTCCAAGGAACAACGACTTACAGTCTACTATTACAGGTCATAGGATGGTCGCACAGCACGGCGGGGGACCAAGGAACAACGACTTACAGTGTACTATTACAGGTCATAGGATGGTCGCACAACCCGGCTGGGGGACCAAGGAACAACGACTTACAGTGCACTATTACAGGTCATAGGATGGTCGCACAGCCCGGCTGAGGGACCAAGGAACAACGACTTACAGTGTACTATTACAGGTCATAGGATGGTCGCACAGCCCGCCTGGGGGTCCAAGGAACAACCACTTACAGTGTACTATTACAGGTCATAGGATGGTCGCACAGCCCGGCTGGGGGACCAAGGAACAACGACTTACAGTGCACTATTACAGGTCATAGGATGGTCGCACAGCCCGGCTGGGGGACCAAGGAACAACCACTTACAGTGTACTATTACAGGTCATAGGATGGTCGCACAGCCCGGCTGGGGGACCAAGGAACAACCACTTAGAGTGCACTAGTTCAGGTCATAGGATGGTCGCACAGCCCGGCTGGGGGACCAAGGAACAACCACTTACAGTGCACTATTACAGGTCATAGGATGGTCGCACTGCCCGGCTGGGGATCCCAGGAACAACGACTTACAGTGCACTATTACAGGTCATAGGATGGTCGCACTGCCCGGCTGGGGGACCAAGGAACAACCACTTACAGTGCACTATTACAGGTCATAGGATGGTCGCACTGCCCGGCTGGGAGACCAAGGAACAACCACTTACAGTGCACTATTACAGGTCATAGGATGGTCGCACAGCCCGGCTGGGGGACCAAGGAACAACCACTTACAGTGCACT
Source organism: Arenicola marina (assembly GCA_964019135.1). NCBI lineage: Eukaryota > Metazoa > Annelida > Polychaeta > Arenicolidae > Arenicola > Arenicola marina. Next base: position 5,579,815 of record OZ025265.1, on the reverse strand, counting down.
ATTACAGGTCATAGGATGGTCGCACTGCCCGGCTGGGGGACCAAGGAACAACCACTTACAGTGCACCATTACAGGTTATAGGATGGTCGCACTGCCCGGCTGGGGGACCAAGGAACAACGACTTACAGTGCACTGTTACAAGTCATAGGATGGTCGCACAGCCCGGCTGGGGGACCAAGGAACAACCACTTACAGTGCACTATTACAGGTCATAGGATGGTCGCACTGCCCGGCTGGGGGACCAAGGAACAACCACTTACAGTGCACCATTACAGGTCATAGGATGGTCGCACTGCCTGGCTGGGGGACCAAGGAACAACCACTTACAGTGCACTATTACAGGTCATAGGATGGTCGCACATTGCCCGGCTGGGGGACCAAGGAACAACGACTTACAGTGCACTATTACAGGTCATAGGATGGTCGCACAGCCCGGCTGGGGGACCAAGGAACAACCACTTACAGTGCACTATTACAGGTCATAGGATGGTCGCACTGCCCGGCTGGGGGACCAAGGAACAACGACTTACAGTGCACTATTACAGGTCATAGGATGGTCGCACAGCCCGGCTGGGGGACCAAGGAACAACCACTTACAGTGCACTATTACAGGTCATAGGATGGTCGCACAGCCCGGCTGGGGGTCCAAGGAACAACGACTTACAGTGCACTATTACAGGTCATAGGATGGTCGCACAGCACGGCGGGGGACCAAGGAACAACGACTTACAGTGTACTATTACAGGTCATAGGATGGTCGCACAACCCGGCTGGGGGACCAAGGAACAACGACTTACAGTGCACTATTACAGGTCATAGGATGGTCGCACAGCCCGGCTGGGGGACCAAGGAACAACGACTTACAGTGTACTATTACAGGTCATAGGATGGTCGCACAGCCCGCCTGGGGGTCCAAGGAACAACCACTTACAGTGTACTATTACAGGTCATAGGATGGTCGCACAGCCCGGCTGGAAGACCAAGGAACAACCACTTAGAGTGCACTATTACAGGTCATAGGATGGTCGCACAGCCCGGCTGGGGGACCAAGGAACAACAACTTACAGTGTACTATTACAGGTCATAGGATGGTCGCACAGCCCGGCTGGGGGACCAAGGAACAACCACTTACAGTGCACTATTACAGGTCATAGGATGGTCGCACAGCCCGGCTGGGGGACCAAGGAACAACGACTTACAGTGTACTATTACAGGTCATAGGATGGTCGCACAACGCGACTGGGGGTCCAAGGAACAACCACTTACAGTGCACTATTACAGGTCATAGGATGGTCGCACAGCCCGCCTGGGGGACCAAGGAACAACCACTTACAGTGCACTATTGCAGGTCATAGGATGGTCGCACAGCCCGGCTGGGGGACCAAGGAACAACCACTTACAGTGCACTATTACAGGTCATAGGATGGTCGCACAGCCCGGCTGGGGGTCCAAGGAACAACGACTTACAGTGTACTATTACAGGTCATAAGATGCTCGCACAGCCCGGCTGGGGGACCAAGGAACAACAACTTACAGTGCACTATTACAGGTCATAGGATGGTCGCACAACGCGGCTGGGGGTCCAAGGAAGAACCACTTACAGTGCACTATTACAGGTCATAGGATGGTCGCACAGCCCGCCTGGGGGACCAAGGAACAACCACTTACAGTGCACTATTGCAGGTCATAGGATGGTCGCACAGCCCGGCTGGGGGACCAAGGAACAACGACTTACAGTGCACTATTACAGGTCATAGGATGGTCGCACAGCCCGGCTGGGGGACCAAGGAAGAACCACTTACAGTGCACTATTACAGGTCATAGGATGGTCGCACAGCCCGGCTGGGGGACCAAGGAACAACCACTTACAGTGCACTATTGCAGGTCATAGGATGGTCGCACAGCCCGGCTGGGGGTCCAAGGAACAACGACTTACAGTGTACTCTGCTTCAGTCTTTTCGCTCCCAAATTGTGGTGAACCAGGATTCTCGAGGGCGGGGTTGAAATCCTTGTCATAACGAAACGATAGTTGGATATCCACAGACTTTCCATCTGCAACACCGCATTTGACCCTGAACACCGCATGTAAACGAGATATATGCAACAATGGTAAATTGTACAGAGAACGACAATGGGATGGCGTTGATTGTGATATAACAAGAACTAAATTCGTCATAATATTCCAGCATATCCATTCATATTTAAGCCTCCCACACGCTCACTATGATTTAAGTCATAATTGCCTCCACCCTCACCCCCACCCCTCCGCCCCGTCGCCTAGGCGATCCCAGGAACCACGCATCACATTCACCGCCTGGCAACAAGACACGTGGAGGTAGCTTTGACCCCTGCTGCCACCAACCTATATTTGGGGGTCTGGTCGCGGGGGAGTCCGTCGTTATATCCGTTGTAACGCCGCTGCCGACTGTCGTTACATCGGTTGTAACGCCGCTGCTGGCTGTCGTTGCATTAGTGGTAACGCCGCTGCTGTCTGTCGTTACATTAGTGGTAACACCGCTGTCGACTGTCGTTGCATCCGTTGTGACGCCGCTGGCGACTGTCGTTGCATCAGTTGTAATGCCGCTGTCGACTGTCGTTATACTCGGCGATGCTGTAGTAACGTTGACGGAAACGGTCGATGTCGACACTAAATTGGTGATGAATAAATATCAATGCAAAGATATTGTACACAGAATATATACAGCAAGGATATTGTACACAGACTATATACAGCTCTACATCGTCACAACGTCTGACAGTCGGGGAAAAAGCTTACATACATTTGAAAAGAATACAAATAAAACAAGACAGCCGTAGGCTGACCGAACTGACAGAAAGTCGTAGCTAAGTCGTAACTACTAAGTCGTAGTTCCATTGCCATGGAAATGCCAACATAACGTCACATGACGTCACCGACAACCTAGGGTACAGGCGAAGAGCATAGCATAAGTCGTCGAAATCGGGGCTAGCTAGGCTATATTGAACGTACGGCGGCTATTCCAAATCGAAAGTGTCGTGAGTAGATTTCCCTACAGACTCATCATGGGCGTCCGAGCGAGGGGGTAAACCTCTTTGCAGCGCCCTGGTGCCCAGACTAAGCGCACTGTGTCAATTAAGGGCACAGGTATTTTCAGAGATAGTTCAGCACTACTAAGTGCCGTAAATATCACAGCTGTACCTTGCTATTCTGATTTTTGACGAATTTTCCAATTTGGCCAGAATCTCTATACTTTATAATTGGGCTTAGTTCCGTTGCCATGGAAACGTCAACGTGACGTCACATGACGTCACTGATGCTTACCAAAATGACCAATTTGGCTTCTGAATTTCTCATTTTACCTGCTTATGTACTTATAGCGATGGTAGCTAGTGCCTAAGTAGGTGAAAATGAAAGGGTTTCGCAATTACGTCGGGTAACGTAAACTTGGACGTTATTTTGGACGCACACGTTCCAGTACCGCCGAAAAAGTTACGCACGGCAGCAATTGTTCCTTGGTATAAGGTGTAACGTCAAACAAACGGAAAGTCGCTACGACGTGTAATAGGCCAGAAATGGCCTTAACCAAATTATGACGTCACTACGTCATGGTAACGTCATTGCATGACGCACCACCATGCCCAATCCCAAGACACAAACGTGTATCCCCTTAACCCAGAACGTTGACCAGCATGGCATTAGAAGCATCAGCCCTTCAGATATGGCTTGACGAATTACCAAAAATTGCTATCCTTCATCGTAATGGATAAATGCAAAACGAGCAGACGCAGAAAGGACACTGCAGTCAAAATGAAAACGGCAATAATGCTTTCCTTCAAATAATTATGTGGAAGGGGGGGGGGGGGGAGTGTGTTCCCTACCATTATCCGCAAAGATCTCGGCTCTAACTTGTTTTTCCGATTCTTGACAAATTTTCAAATTTCGACAGAATCTGTATACTTTACCACTGGGCAAATGTTTCGTTGCCATGGAAACGAAATTGAGACATGCGTTAGCCGTGGGTGTCCCCTACGTCTCTTGTACTCGTCCACATCTCCCACCATGGTAAAGCAAAGTGAGATCGCTCAAACGGAAGTACGTCATATTGAAGGAAGCTCGCCCGTAAGAGCCCATGCTAGAGCTGAAAATCCCTATCTTTCACCATTGGTCAAATTTCAAAAAAATCCTGTGACGTCATTCCTCGCTAGAATGCCATATGATAATCAGTGTGGCTAGTGCGTACCATGACTAACCAAAGAAAAAATCATGGTACTGTTTGGCTAACGCACTTGTGAAATACACTACAAAACATTTTTCCCAGCATGAGCGATAGAGGGCTTTAACATTGGAAGTCCCATAGACAACTTCCCGCCGCTCTGGAACCGGAAGTAAGATGCAGGCAAACATGGGATCCCATTTGCTACAAGTTGATGCCACTCACAAGCTTCTGTGATTTTTTTCTGATTGTTGACGATTTTTTAATGTACCGGAAGTGACGTCATTGTGACGCCACATGACGCATCGAAAAAATCTCCGATTCCACAGACCTCATTGCCATCATATTTTTATGAGCACGTATGCTCCAAGAGCGATACATCTAGCATAAATAGGTAAAATCTAGGAAAAACTGTTCAAGGTAACATTTTGCGTTTTTCGCAAAACATAAAATGCCATTTTTCTCAAAAACGAGTGCAACGCGTCAAAATGTGAACAATACAAGAAATATGGACATTACAGAGCAGCACATTATGAAACTGATCCGACGTCATTACCTCAAATATTAACGGAAATTAAATATTAACGTTCTTTTTCTCAAAAAACCTTTGACCTTCTTATACCATCAACGAACCTAGCCTATTCTCGGTCAATATCTATCATTAGTAAAGTCTAAGAGTTCTGTCAGTATTAAATTTATAAACCGAACATAGCAGTATACTGACAAAAGTTTTCAACTTCTGTCAGTGATAAAATAAGACATTGTCAGCTTCCATGATGTTTGCTATATCTTTATGATCATTATATTGGTGAATATAATATACTTGCACATTCTTGCACGATATGATGCCAGATTTTGCAGACCCATGTAGGCACTTTTATAGACCAGACATCAATTTATATATAGTATATATAGTGGCCCGAGCGGCTATTATTTGTGCAAAACGGGCGACAGAAGATGAGACAGAGACTGCTACTGACTTCTACTGACTTCTACTGACTTCAACTGAACTTCTGCTGACATGTCCATTTGCGAGATGGCGGGGCATTCAGTGGGGGCATTTCTTTGGTAGCTAGGTATATCCCTGCGGTAACCCGAATACGCACATTACACATCGGTAAACCGCCCGACACTTCTTTCACCCGGGCATGGGAGCGCCCGCATCCATTCGGTATGCCGATGTGCCCCGTTTAAAACATCACGGGACATTCGGGAGAAGATGGCGGCTGATTGAAAGGTGATGAGAGTAGGTTGGTTCCAGCGCCCCTATGTATACCGGATGTGAACGGTGTGTACATTTCATTGGAAAAGGCATATGCCTTTCGGCACACGTGGAAGTTCCGTCACGTGTTGCGGGTCCCGGGCGGGATACCGAACCTGGCACAAAGAACTGCGCCCAGCGTCCCCGGGTCGTCATAAGGCCCCCACATACGCGATCTGTTTGTATCACAAGGTACTTGTCGTATATGAACGCGCTATGACTCTGAGGCCTTTCAGTAGCCGATAGTTTACCCACTGAACGTTAACAAGATTACCAACTTTAAACATGTTTTGAGAGCATAAAGCCTTAATAGCTGATTTAAATACTTTGATGACAATGTTTACTGGAAAAGAAATCGCACGAAATTTGCTGCACCTTAATAGTTGGTGTATGACGATTATTTCCGTTGATCATCAGTTAAATAAGCATGAGAGCCTCCATATCCTCCCCCTCCATACCCTCCCCCTCCATACCCTCCCCCTCCATATCCTCCCCCTTCATACCCTCCCCCTGAAGTACTTACAGGGCGCAGCAGTCGAGTCATCTGGCGTCCTGGACATTGGCAGCGTGGAGGGAGCCGTTGTTTGCGTTGAAGTCGCCGCTGACGCCGATGTGTCGGTTGTAACCAAGGCCCCAGGCATTGACGAGGTGTCCACGGTCGTGGCTGCAGCCAACGTACTATTCTCTTGGGTGGGTGCTTCGGTTGAAGGCGTATCAAAGGAAATAGACGTTTGGGTGGTACCACCAGTAGTGGCGGTGTCCAATGTGGAAGTCATTTGCGTCATTTCCTCAGTCGTCGTAATATCTAATGTGGAACTCATTTGTGTCATTTCCTCAGTTGTTGTAATATCTAACGTAGAAGTCATTTGCGTCATTTCCTCAGTCGTTATAGTATATAATGCAGAACTCGTTAATGTCATTTCCTCAGTTGCTGCAGTATCTGATGTGAAACTCATTGGTGTCATTTCCTCAGTTGTTGCAGTATACAATGTGGAACTCATTAATGTCATTTCCTCAGTTATTGCAGTATTTAATGTGGAACTCATTTGTGTCATAGCTTCAGTTGTTGCAGTATCTATTGTTGAACTCATTTGTGTCATAGCTTCAGTTGTTGCAGTATCTATTGTTGAACTCATTTGTGTCATAGCTTCAGTTGCTGCAGTATCTATTGTTGAACTCATTTGTGTCATAGCTTCAGTTGCTGCAGTATCTATTGTTGAACTCATTTGTGTCATAGCTTCAGTTGTTGCAGTATCTATTGTTGAACTCATTTGTGTCATAGCTTCAGTTGCTGCAGTATCTATTGTTGAGCTCATTTGTGTCATTTCCTCGGTTGTTGCAATATCTAATGTTGAACTCATTTGTGTCATATTTTCAGTTGTTGCAGTATCTAATGTGGAACTCATTTGCGTCATATCCTCAGTTGTGATGGTATCTAATGTGGAACTAAATTGTGTCATTTCCTCGGTCGTTGCAGTATCTAATGTGCTCATTTGTGTCATTTCTTCAGTTGTTGTAATATCTAATGTGGACGTCATTTGTGTCATTTCTTCAGTTGTTGTTATATCTAATGTGGAACTCATTTGAGTCATTTTCTCTGTTGTTGCAATATCTAATGTGGTACTCATTAGTGTCATTTCCTCAGTTGTTGCAGTATCGAATGTGGAACTCATTTGCGTCATATCCTCAGTTGTTGCAGTATCTAATGTGGAAATAATTTCCGTCATTTCCTCGGTCGTTGCAGTATCTAATGTGGAACTCATTTGTGTCATTTCTTCACTTGTTGTAATATCTAATGTGGAAGTCATTTGTGTCATTTCTTCAGTTGTTGTCATATCTAACGTGGAACTCAATTGAGTCATTTCCTCAGTTGTGATGGTATCTAATGTCGAAATCATTTGTGTCATTTCTTCAGTTGTTGCAGTATCTAATGTCGAACTCATTTGTGTCATTTCCTTGGTTGTTGCAATATCTATTGTGGAACTCATTTGTGTCATTTGCTCGGTTGTGGCAGTATCGAATGTAGAACTCATTTGTGTCATTTCCTCAGTCGTTGCAGTATCCAATGTGGAACTCATTTGTGTCATAGCTTCAGTTGCTGCAGTATCTATTGTTGAACTCATTTGTGTCATATTTTCAGTTGTTGCAGTATCTAATGTGGAACTCATTTGCGTCATATCCTCAGTTGTGATGGTATCTAATGTGGAACTAAATTGTGTCATTTCCTCGGTCGTTGCAGTATCTAATGTGCTCATTTGTGTCATTTCTTCAGTTGTTGTAATATCTAATGTGGACGTCATTTGTGTCATTTCTTCAGTTGTTGTCATATCTAATGTGGAACTCATTTGAGTCATTTTCTCTGTTGTTGCAATATCTAATGTGGAACTCATTTGCGTCATATCCTCAGTTGTTGCAGTATCTAATGTGGAACTAAATTGTGTCATTTCTTCAGTTGTTGCAGTATCAAATGTGGAAATAATTTCCGTCATTTCCTCGGTCGTTGCAGTATCTAATGTGGAACTCATTTGTGTCATTTCTTCACTTGTTGTAATATCTAATGTGGAAGTCATTTGTGTCATTTCTTTAGTTGTTGTCATATCTAACGTGGAACTCAATTGAGTCATTTCCTCAGTTGTGATGGTATCTAATGTCGAAATCATTTGTGTCATTTCTTCAGTTGTTGCAGTATCTAATGTCGAACTCATTTGTGTCATTTCCTTGGTTGTTGCAATATCTATTGTGGAACTCATTTGTGTCATTTGCTCGGTTGTGGCAGTATCGAATGTAGAACTCATTTGTGTCATTTCCTCAGTCGTTGCAGTATCCAATGTGGAACTCATTTGTGTCATAGCTTCAGTTGTTGCAGTATCTATTGTTGAACTAATTTGTGTCATTTCCTCGGTTGTTGCAATATCTAATGTGGAACTCATTTGTGTCATATTTTCAGTTGTTGCAGTATCTAATGTGGAACTCATTTGCGTCATATCCTCAGTTGTGATGGTATCTAATGTGGAACTAAATTGTGTCATTTCCTCGGTCGTTGCAGTATCTAATGTGCTCATTTGTGTCATTTCTTCAGTTGTTCTAATATCTAATGTGGACGTCATTTGTGTCATTTCTTCAGTTGTTGTCATATCTAATGTGGAACTCATTTGAGTCATTTCCTCTGTTGTTGCAATATCTAATGTGGAACTCATTAGTGTCATTTCCTCAGTTGTTGCAGTATCGAATGTGGAATTCATTTGCGTCATATCCTTAGTTGTGATGGTATCTAATGTGGAACTAAATTGTGTCATTTCTTCAGTTGTTGCAGTATCAAATGTGGAAATAATTTCCGTCATTTCCTCGGTCGTTGCAGTATCTAAGGTGGAACTCATTTGTGTCATTTCTTCACTTGTTGTAATATCTAATGTGGAAGTCATTATTGTCATTTCTTCAGTTGTCATATCTAACGTGGAACTCAAAGTCATTTCCTCAGTTGTGATGGTATATAATGTCGAAATCATTTGTGTCATTTCTTCAGTTGTTGCAGTATCTAATGTCGAACTCATTTGTGTCATTTCCTTGGTTGTTGCAGTATCTATTGTGGAACTCATTTGTGTCATTTGCTCGGTTGTGGCAGTATCGAATGTAGAACTCATTTGTGTCATTTCCTCAGTCGTTGCAGTATCTAATGTGGAACTCATTTGTGTCATAGCTTCAGTTGTTGCAGTATCTATTGTTGAACTCATTTGTGTCATAGATTCAGTTGTTGCAGTATCTATTGTTGAACTCATTTGTGTCATTTCCTCGGTTGTTGCAATATCTAATGTGGAACTCATTTGCGTCGTATCCTCAGTTGCGATGGCATCTAATGTGGAACTGAATTGTGTCATTTCCTCGGTCGTTGCAGTATCTAAGGTGGAACTCATTTGTGTCATTTCTTCACTTGTTGTAATATCTAATGTCGAACTCATTTGTGTCATTTCTTCAGTCGTTGCAGTATCTAATGTCGAACTAATTTGTGTCATTTCCTCAGTTGTTGCAGTATCTAATGTGGAACTCATTTGCGTCATATCCTCAGTTGTGATGGTATCTAATGTGGAACTAAATTGTGTCATTTCCTCGGTCGTTGCAGTATCTAATGTGCTCATTTCTGTCATTTCTTCAGTTGTTGTAATATCTAATGTGGAAGTCATTTGTGTCATTTCTTCAGTTGTTGCAATATCTACTGTGGAACTCATTAGTGTCATTTCCTCAGTTGTTGCAGTATCGAATGTGGAACTCATTAGCGTCATATCCTCAGTTGTGATGGTATCTAATGTGGAACTAAATTGTGTCATTTCTTCAGTTGTTGCAGTATGAAATGTGGAAATAATTTCCGTCATTTCCTCGGTCGTTGCAGTATCTACGGTGGAACTCATTTGTGTGATTTCTTCACTTGCTGTAATATCTAATGTGGAAGTCATTTGTGTCATTTCTTCAGTTGTTGTCATATCTAACGTGGAACTCATTTGAGTCATTTTCTCAGTTGTGATGGCATCTAATGTCGAACTCATTTGTGTCATTTCTTCAGTTGTTGCAGCATCTAATGTCGAACTCATTTGTGTCATTTCCTTAGTTGTTGCAGTATCTATTGTGGAACTCATTTGTGGCATTTGCTCGGTTGTGGCAGTATCGAATATGGAACTCATTTCTGTCATTTCCTCGGTTGTTGCAGTATCTAATGTGGAACTCCTTTGAGTAATTTCCTCAGTTGTGATGGTATCTAATGTCGAACTCATTTGTGTCATTTCTTCAGTTGTTGCAGCATCTAATGTCGAACTCATTTGTGTCATTTCCTTAGTTGTTGCAGTATCTATTGTGGAACTAATTTGTGTCATTTGCTCGGTTGTGGCAGTATCGAATGTAGAACTCATTTGTGTCATTTCCTCAGTCGTTGCAGTATCTAATGTGGAACTCATTGGTGTCATTTCCGCGGTTGTTGCAGTATCTAACGTGGAACTCATTTGTGTCATTGGTTCAGTTGTTGCAGTATCTAATGTGGAAGTTACATCTCTTATCACTTCAGTTGTTGCAGTATCTAATGTGGAACTAATTTGCGTCCTATCCTCAGTTGTAGCAGTTTCTGATGTGGAACTCATTTGTGTCATTTCCTCAGTTGTTGGAGTACATAATGTGGAACTCATTTGTGTCGGAGCCTCAGTTGTTACAGTTTCTAATGCGGAACTCATTTCCGTCATTTCCTCAGTTGTTGCAGAATCTAATGTTGAACTCATCAGTGTCATTTCCTCAGTTGTTGCAATATCTAATGTGGAACTCATTTGTTCAGTTGTACCAATATCTAATGTTGAACTCATTTGTGTCATTTCCTCAGTTGTTGTAATGTCTAATGTGGAACCCATGTGTTCAGTTGTTGCAGTATCTAACGTGGAACTTATTTGTGTCATTTCCTCAGTTGTTGCAGTATCTAATGTGGAACTCATTTGTGTCATTTTATCTGTTGTTGCAGTGTCAAATGTGGAACTCATTTGTGTCATTTCCTCAGTTGTTGTAATATCTATTATTGAACTCATTTGTGTCATTTCCTCAGTTGTCGCAGTATCTAACGTGGATGTCATTTGTGTCATTTCATCAGTTGTTCTAATGTCTAAGGCGGAACTCATTTGTGTCATTTCCACAGTTGTTGCAATGTCTAATGTGGAACCCATTTGTGTCATTTCCTCACTTGTTGCAGTATCTAACGTGGAACTCATTTGTGTCATTTCTTCCGTAGTTGCAGTATCTAATGTGGAACTCATTTGTGGCATTTTTTCAGTTGTTGTAATGTCTAATGTGGAACTAATTTGTGTCATTTCCACAGTTGTTGCAATGTCTAATGTGGAACCCATTTGTGTCATTTCCTCACTTGTTGCAGCATCTAACGTGGAACTCACTTGTGTCTTTTCCTCAGTTGTTGCCGTATCCAATGTGGAACTCATTTGTGTTATTTCATCAGTAGTTGCTGTTTCTAAAGTTGAGGTCGAAAGCACAATGTGTTCGGTTGAAGCTGCCTCAGATACGGAACTGAGAATTGTCTCTCGCGTAGTGGTATCCACTGCGGTGCTTCTCTCTGTACGAGTAGCTGTTCCCTCACTTTCACTAGTGACGTCATCGACAGATGTGACGTCACTGGGCACTGTAGCGTCACTGGAGCTAGTGACGGCATCGATAGATGTGACGCCACTTGGTGCTGTAGCGTCAATGGCGGTTGTGACGTCATCGATAGATGTGACGTCACTGGGCACTGTAACGTCACTGGTGCTAGTGACGCCATCGATAGATGTGACGCTACTTGATGCTGTAGCGTCATTGGCGCTAGTGACGCCATCGATAGATGTGACGTCACTGGGCACTGTAGCGTCACTGGCGCTAGTGACGTCATCGAACGATGTGACGTCACTGAATGTGGATTCTACGACCGTTGATTGGGCAGTTGAAGTCGAAAGCACAATGTGTTCGGTTGAAGCTGCCTCAGATACGGAACTGAGAATTGTCTCTCGCGTAGTGGTATCCACTGCGGTGCTTCTCTCTGTACGAGTAGCTGTTCCCTCACTTTCACTAGTGACGTCATCGACAGATGTGACGTCACTGGGCACTGTAGCGTCACTGGAGCTAGTGACGGCATCGATAGATGTGACGCCACTTGGTGCTGTAGCGTCAATGGCGGTTGTGACGTCATCGATAGATGTGACGTCACTGGGCACTGTAGCGTCACTGGCGCTAGTGACGTCATCGAACGATGTGACGTCACTGAATGTGGATTCTACGACCGTTGATTGGGCAGTTGAAGTCGAAAGCACAATGTGTTCGGTTGAAGCTGCCTCAGATACGGAACTGAGAATGGTCTCTCGCGTAGTGGTATCCACTGCGGTGCTTCTCTCTGTACGAGTAGCTGTTCCCTCACTTTCACTAGAGACGTCATCGACAGATGTGACGTCACTGGGCACTGTAGCGTCACTGGCGCTAGTGACGTCATCGAACGATGTGACGTCACTGAATGTGGATTCTACGACCGTTGATTGGGCAGTTGAAGTCGAAAGCACAATGTGTTCGGTTGAAGCTGCCTCAGATACGGAACTGAGAATGGTCTCTCGCGTAGTGGTATCCACTGCGGTGCTTCTCTCTGTACGAGTAGCTGTTCCCTCACTTTCACTAGTGACGTCATCGACAGATGTGACGTCACTGGGCACTGTAGCGTCACTGGCGCTAGTGACGTCATCGAACGATGTGACGCCACTGAATGTGGATTCTACGACCGTTGATTGGGCAGCCGACGTAGACGTGACGTTGTTAGGCGGCGGCTTTGTCACTGCAGCGGACTCAGTAGTCAGATCTGTGGCTGAGTCCACCAGAGACACGGAGGCTGGCGTTGGCGAGGAGACATGTGCCGGCGATACCTCCCTTGAGGTGGAGGATGGGGCGCCGTCCGAAAACGTCGCTTTGAGAGCTGCAAAACCACAAATATTAATCACGATTAAGTATTAATGGCAACTATGCAGGAGACGTTAAAGTATTGGTCGCTTAATAGTTAGTCTTTAGGTAATAAAGTAGCGTACAGATCCCATTGGACGTAAGATTTTGCATTTTAGAAATCATAATTATTAAAGTATAACCCGGATGGAGAGTGCAGCGGGAATTAACTTAGAGTAAGAGGCTCGGTCGACTTTAGGATTGGGGATTGAGGGTAAGAGGCCCAACTCGCATTAGGATTCGGAATATGGGTCTTCTCAAGGCCCGCGGTCTGGGCTTTATGAGGGTAGGAGGTCTGGGGTCTGGGCTGTATGAGGGTACGAGGCCTGGGGTCTGGGCTGTATGAGGGTACGAGGCCTGGGGTCCGGGCTGTATAAGGGTACGAGGCCTGGGGTCCGGGCTGTATGAGGGTACGAGGCCTGGGGTCTGGGCTGTATGAGGGTACGAGGCCTGGGGTCCGGGCTGTATAAGGGTACGAGGAATGGGGTCTGGGCTGTATGAGGGTACGAGGCCTGGGGTCCGGGCTGTATGAGGGTACGAGGCCTGGGGTCTGGGCTGTGTGAGGGTACGAGGCCTGGGGTCCGGGCTGTATAAGGGTACGAGGCCCGCGGTCCGGGCTGTATGAGGGTACGAGGCCTGGGGTCTAGGCTGTATGAGGGTACGATGCCTGGGGTCCGGGCTGTATGATAGTACGAGGCCTGGGGGCCAGGCTGTATGAGGGTACGAGGCCTGGGGTCCGGGCTGTATGAGGGTACGAGGCCTGGGGTCCGGGCTGTATGAGGGTACGAGGCCTGGGGTCCGGCCTGTATGAGGGTACGAGGCCTGGGGTCCAGGCTGTATGAGGGTACGAGGCCTGGGGTCCGGGCTGTATGAGGGTACGAGGCCTGGGGTCCGGGCTGTATGAGGGCACGAGGCCTGGGGTCCGGGCTGTATGAGGGTACGAGGCCTGGGGTCCGGGCTGTATGAGGGTACGAGGCCTGGGGTCCGGGCTGTATGAGGGTACGAGGCCTGGGGTCCGGGCTGTATGAGGGTACGAGGCCTGGGGTCCGGGCTGTATGAGGGTACGAGGCCTGGGGTCCAGGCTGTATGAGGGTACGAGGCCTGGGGTTCGGGCTGTATGAGGGTACGAGGCCTGGGGTCCGGGCTGTATGAGGGTACGAGGCCTGGGGTCCGGGCTGTATGAGGGTACGAGGCCTGGGGTCCGGGCTGTATGAGGGTACGAGGCCTGGGGTCCGGGCTGTATGAGGGTACGAGGCCTGGGGTCTGGGCTGTGTGAGGGTACGAGGCCTGGGGTCCGGGCTGTATAAGGGTACGAGGCCCGCGGTCCGGGCTGTATGAGGGTACGAGGCCTGGGGTCTAGGCTGTATGAGGGTACGATGCCTGGGGTCCGGGCTGTATGATAGTACGAGGCCTGGGGGCCAGGCTGTATGAGGGTACGAGGCCTGCGGTCCGGGCTGTATGAGGGTACGAGGCCTGGGGTCCGGGCTGTATGAGGGTAGGAGGCCTGGGGTCCGGGCTGTATGAGGGTACGAGGCCTGGGGTCCGGGCTGTATGAGGATACGAGGCCTGGGGTCCGGGCTGTATGAGGGTACGCGGTCCGGGCTGTATGAGGGTACGAAGCCTGGGCTCCGGGCTGTATGAGGGTACGAGGCCCGCAGTTCGGGCTGTATGAGGGTACGAGGCCTGGGGTCCGGGCTGTATGAGGGTACGAGGCCTGGGGTCCAGGCTGTATGAGGGTACGAGGCCTGGGGTTCGGGCTGTATGAGGGTACGAGGCCGGGGGTCCGGGCTGTATGAGGGTACGAGGCCTGGGGTCCGGGCTGTATGAGGGTACGCGGTCCGGGCTGTATGAGGGTACGAGGCCCGCAGTTCGGGCTGTATGAGGGTACGAGGCCTGGGGTCCGGGCTGTATGAGGGTACGAGGCCTGGGGTCCGGGCTGTATGAGGGTACGAGGCCTGGGGTCCGGGCTGTATGAGGGTACGAGGCCTGGGGTCCGGGCTGTATGAGGGTACGAGGCCTGGGGTCTGGGCTGTGTGAGGGTACGAGGCCTGGGGTCCGGGCTGTATAAGGGTACGAGGCCCGCGGTCCGGGCTGTATGAGGGTACGAGGCCTGGGGTCTAGGCTGTATGAGGGTACGATGCCTGGGGTCCGGGCTGTATGATAGTACGAGGCCTGGGGGCCAGGCTGTATGAGGGTACGAGGCCTGCGGTCCGGGCTGTATGAGGGTACGAGGCCTGGGGTCCGGGCTGTATGAGGGTAGGAGGCCTGGGGTCCGGGCTGTATGAGGGTACGAGGCCTGGGGTCCGGGCTGTATGAGGGTACGAGGCCTGGGGTCCGGCCTGTATGAGGGTACGAGGCCTGGGGTCCGGGCTGTATGAGGGTACGAGGCCTGGGGTCCGGGCTGTATGAGGGTACGAGGCCTGGGGTCCAGGCTGTATGAGGGTACGAGGCCTGGGTTCCGGGCTGTATGAGGGTACGAGGCCTGGGGTCCAGGCTGTATGAGGGTACGAGGCCTGGGGTCCGGGCTGTATGAGGGTACGAGGCCTGGGGTCCGGGCTGTATGAGGGCACGAGGCCTGGGGTCCGGGCTGTATGAGGGTACGAGGCCTGGGGTCCGGGCTGTATGAGGGTACGAGGCCTGGGGTCCGGGCTGTATGAGGGTACGAGGCCTGGGGTCCGGGCTGTTTGAGGGTACGAGGCCTGGGGTCCGGGCTGTATGAGGGTACGAGGCCTGGGGTCCAGGCTGTATGAGGGTACGAGGCCTGGGGTTCGGGCTGTATGAGGGTACGAGGCCTGGGGTCCGGGCTGTATGAGGGTACGAGGCCTGGGGTCCGGGCTGTATGAGGGTACGAGGCCTGGGGTCCGGGCTGTATGAGGGTACGAGGCCTGGGGTCCGGGCTGTATGAGGGTACAAGGCCTGGGGTCCGAGCTGTATGAGGGTACGAGGCCTGGGGTTCGGGCTGTATGAGGGTACGAGGCCGGGGGTCCGGGCTGTATGAGGGTACGAGGCCTGGGGTCCGGGCTGTATGAGGGTACGAGGCCGGGGGTCCGGGCTGTATGAGGGTACGAGGCCTGGGGTCCGGGCTGTATGAGGGTACGAGGCCTGGGGTCCGGGCTGTATGAGGGTACGAGGCATGGGGTCTGGGCTGCATGAGGGTTCGAAGCCTGGGGTCCGGACTGTATGAGGGTACGAGGCTCGCGGTCCGGGCTGTATGAGGATACGAGGCCTGGGGTCCGGGCTGTATGAGGGTACGCGGTCCGGGCTGTATGAGGGTACGAAGCCTGGGCTCCGGGCTGTATGAGGGTACGAGGCCCGCAGTTCGGGCTGTATGAGGGTACGAGGCCTGGGGTCCGGGCTGTATGAGGGTACGAGGCCTGGGGTCCAGGCTGTATGAGGGTACGAGGCCTGGGGTTCGGGCTGTATGAGGGTACGAGGCCGGGGGTCCGGGCTGTATGAGGGTACGAGGCCTGGGGTCCGGGCTGTATGAGGGTACGCGGTCCGGGCTGTATGAGGGTACGAGGCCCGCAGTTCGGGCTGTATGAGGGTACGAGGCCTGGGGTCCGGGGTGTATGAGGGTACGAGGCCCGCAGTTCGGGCTGTATGAGGGTACGAGGCCTGGGCTCCGGGCTGTATGAGGGTACGAGGCCTGGGGTCCGGGCTGTATGAGGGTACGAGGCCTGGGGTCCGGGCTGTATGAGGGTACGAGGCCCGCGGTCCGGGCTGTATGAGGGTACGAGGCCCGCAGTTCGGGCTGTATGAGGGTACGAGGCCTGGGGTCCGGGGTGTATGAGGGTACGAGGCCCGCAGTTCGGGCTGTATGAGGGTACGAGGCCTGGGGTCCGGGCTGTATGAGGGTACGATGCCTGGGGTTCGGGCTGCATGAGGGTACGAGGCCTGGGGTCCGGGCTGTATGAGGGTGCGAGGCCCGCGGTCCGGGCTGTATGAGAGTACGAGGCCTGGAGTCCGGGCTGTATGAGGGTACGAAGCCTGGGGTCCGGGCTGTATGAGGGTGCGAGGCCCGCGGTCCGGGCTGTATGAGAGTACGAGGCCTGGAGTCCGGGCTGTATGAGGGTACGAGGCCTGGGGTCCGGGCTGTATGAGGGTACGAGGCCTGGGGTCCGGGCTGTATGAGGATACGAGGCCTGGGGTCCTGGCTGTATGAGGGTGCGAGGCCCGCGGTCCGGGCTGTATGAGAGTACGAGGCCTGGAGTCCGGGCTGTATGAGGGTACGAGGCCTGGGTTCCGGACTGTATGAGGGTACGAGGCCTGGGGTCCAGGCTGTATGAGGGTACGAGGCCTGGGGTCTGGGCTGTATGAGGGTACGAGGCCTGGGGTCCGGGCTGTATGAGGGTACGAGGCCTGGGGTCTGGGCTGTATGAGGGTACGAGGCCTGGGGTCCGGACTGTATGAGGGTACGAGGCCTGGGGTCTGGGCTGTATGAGGGTACGAGGCCTGGGGTCCAGGCTGTATGAGGGTACGAGGCCTGGGGTTCGGGCTGCATGAGGGTACGAGGCCTGGGGTCCGGGCTGTATGAGGGTACGAGGCCTGGGGTCCGGGCTGTATGAGGGTACGAGGCCTGGGGTCTGGGCTGAATGAGGGTTCGAAGCCTGGGGTCCGGACTGTATGAGGGTACGAGGCTCGCGGTCCGGGCTGTATGAGGATACGAGGCCTGGGGTCCGGGCTGTATGAGGGTACGCGGTCCGGGCTGTATGAGGGTACGAGGCCTGGGGTCTGGGCTGTATGACGGTACGAGGCCTGGGGTCCGGGCTGTATGAGGGTACGAGGCCTGGGGTCCGGGCTGTATGAGGGTACGAGGCCTGGGGTCCGGGCTGTATGAGGGTACGCGGTCCGGGCTGTATGAGGGCACGAGGCCTGGGGTCCGAGCTGTATGAGGGTACGAGGCCTGGGGTCCGGGCTGTATGAGGGTACGAGGCCTGCGGTCCGGGCTATATGAGGGTACGAGGCCTGGGGTCCGAGCTGTATGAGGGTACGAGGCCTGGGGTCCGGGCTGTATGAAGGTACGAGGCCTGCGGTCCGGGCTGTATGAGGGTACGAGGCCTGGGGTCCGGGCTGTATGAGGGTACGAGGCCCGCGGTCCGGGCTGTATGAGAGTACGAGGCCTGGGGTCCGGGCTGTATGAGGGCACGAGGCCTGGGGTCCGGGCTATATGAGGGTACGAGGCCTGGGGTCCGGGCTGTATGAGGGTACGAGGCCTGGGGTCCGGGCTGTATGAGGGTACGAGGCCTGGGGTCCGGGCTGTATGAGGGCACGAGGCCTGGGGTCCGGGCTGTATGAGGGTACGAGGCCTGGGGTCCGGGCTGTATGAGGGTACGAGGCCTGGGGTCCGGGCTGTATGAGGGTACGAGGCCTGGGGTCCGGGCTGTATGAGGGTACGAGGCCTGGGGTCCGGGCTGTATGAGGGTACGCGGTCCGGGCTGTATGAGGGTACGAGGCCTGGGGTCTGGGCTGTATGAGGGTACGAGGCCTGGGGTCCGGGCTGTATGAGGGTACGAGGCCTGGGGTCCGGGCTGTATGAGGGTACGAGGCCTGGGGTCCGGGCTGTATGAGGGTACGCGGTCCGGGCTGTATGAGGGCACGAGGCCTGGGGTCCGAGCTGTATGAGGGTACGAGGCCTGGGGTCCGGGCTGTATGAGGGTACGAGGCCTGCGGTCCGGGCTATATGAGGGTACGAGGCCTGGGGTCCGAGCTGTATGAGGGTACGAGGCCTGGGGTCCGGGCTGTATGAAGGTACGAGGCCTGCGGTCCGGGCTGTATGAGGGTACGAGGCCTGGGGTCCGGGCTGTATGAGGGTACGAGGCCCGCGGTCCGGGCTGTATGAGAGTACGAGGCCTGGGGTCCGGGCTGTATGAGGGCACGAGGCCTGGGGTCCGGGCTATATGAGGGTACGAGGCCTGGGGTCCGGGCTGTATGAGGGTACGAGGCCTGGGGTCCGGGCTGTATGAGGGTACGAGGCCTGGGGTCCGGGCTGTATGAGGGCACGAGGCCTGGGGTCCGGGCTGTATGAGGGTACGAGGCCTGGGGTCCGGGCTGTATGAGGGCACGAGGCCTGGGGTCCGGGCTGTATGAGGGTACGAGGCCTGGGGTCCGGGCTGTATGAGGGTACGAGGCCTGGGGTCCGGGCTGTATGAGGGTACGAGGCCTGGGGTCCGGGCTGTATGAGGGTACGAGGCCTGGGGTCCAGGCTGTATGAGGGTACGAGGCCTGGGGTTCGGGCTGTATGAGGGTACGAGGCCTGGGGTCCAGGCTGTAAGAGGGTACGAGGCCTGGGGTTCGGGCTGTATGAGGGTACGAGGCCTGGGGTCCGGGCTGTATGAGGGTACGAGGCCTGGGGTCCGGGCTGTATGATAGTACGAGGCCTGGGGTTCGGGCTGTATGAGGGTACGAGGCCTGGGGTCCGGGCTGTATGAGGGTACGAGGCCTGGGGTCCGGGCTGTATGAGGGTACGAGGCCTGGGGTCTGGGCTGTATGAGGGTACGAGGCCTGGGGTTCGGGCTGTATGAGGGTACGAGGCCTGGGGTCCGGGCTGTATGAGGGTACGAGGCCTGGGGTCCGGGCTGTATGAGGGTAAGAGGCCTGGGGTCCGGGCTGTATGAGGGTACGAGGCCTGGGGTCCGGGCTGTATGAGGGTACGAGGCCTGGGGTCCGGGCTGTATGAGGGTACGAGGCCTGGGGTCCAGGCTGTAAGAGGGTACGAGGCCTGGGGTTCGGGCTGTATGAGGGTACGAGGCCTGGGGTCCGGGCTGTATGAGGGTACGAGGCCTGGGGTCCGGGCTGTATGAGGGTACGAGGCCTGGGGTCCGGGCTGTATGAGGGTACGAGGCCTGGGGTCCGGGCTGTATGAGGGTACGAGGCCTGGGGTCCAGGCTGTAAGAGGGTACGAGGCCTGGGGTTCGGGCTGTATGAGGGTACGAGGCCTGGGGTCCGGGCTGTATGAGGGTACGAGGCCTGGGTTCCGGGCTGTATGAGGGTACGAGGCCTGGGGTCTGGGCTGTATGAGGGTACGAGGCCTGGGGTCCAGGCTGTAAGAGGGTACGAGGCCTGGGGTTCGGGCTGTATGAGGGTACGAGGCCTGGGGTCCGGGCTGTATGAGGGTACGAGGCCTGGTGTCCGGGCTGTAAGAGGGTACGAGGCCTGGGGTTCGGGCTGTATGAGGGTACGAGGCCTGGGGTCCGGGCTGTATGAGGGTACGAGGCCTGGGTTCCGGGCTGTATGAGGGTACGAGGCCTGGGGTCTGGGCTGTATGAGGGTACGAGGCCTGGGGTCCAGGCTGTAAGAGGGTACGAGGCCTGGGGTTCGGGCTGTATGAGGGTAGGAGGCCTGGGGTCCGGGCTGTATGAGGGTACGAGGCCAGGGTTCCAGGCTGTAAGAGGGTACGAGGCCTGGGGTTCGGGCTGTATGAGGGTACGAGGCCTGGGGTCCGGGCTGTATGAGGGTACGAGGCCTGGGGTCCGGGCTGTATGAGGGTACGAGGCCTGGGGTCCAGGCTGTATGAGGGTACGAGGCCTGGGGTCCAGGCTGTATGAGGGTACGAGGCCTGGGGTCCGGGCTGTATGAGGGTACGAGGCCTGGGGTCCGGGCTGTATGAGGGTACGAGGCCTGGGGTCCAGGCTGTATGAGGGTACGAGGCCTGGGTTCCGGGCTGTATGAGGGTACGAGGCCTGGGGTCCGGGCTGTATGAGGGTACGAGGCCTGGGGTCCGGGCTGTATGAGGGTACGAGGCCTGGGGTCTGGGCTGTATGAGGGTACGAGGCCTGGGGTCCGGGCTGTATGAGGGTACGAGGCCTGGGGTCCAGGCTGTATGAGGGTACGAGGCCTGGGGTCCGGGCTGTATGAGGGTACGAGGCCTGGGGTCCAGGCTGTATGAGGGTACGAGGCCTGGGGTCCGGACTGTATGAGGGTACGAGGCCTGGGGTCCAGGCTGTATGAGGGTATGAAGCAGAGTCGATGAACTAAGACAGAGTGTGAAGTTTGTTCTGAGGCTGAGTGACGTGTTCAGCTTTCAAGATTTAATTACCACTGAAGGAAGTATCTGCATTTTTCAGTGATATTTTTGTCTTGCAATCTACGTCACAAGGCCAAAGTTCACGACTGCGATATCGCGACACGCTACAAGAAAGGCCAATTAATCCAATAATTGAACCCACCCAAATCATTCCGTGGACGTTTTGCCAATGCTGAATTTTGCTCAAAAGGCTCAAAATACCATTAGTCTGGTATGAAGTTTAACACCCAGGGAAGTTGTTTTTTTGTATAAACTTTATTTATTTAACGAGGTTACCGATAACGAATACACATATCAACGACCACCTCAACATGTAACAGAAATGTGGTTGTGGAGTTGAGGTTAAGTCATTAACAAATACAGTTGATCAAATATACAGAAAGTTCAAATTCAATACAGTGACAAAGATTTAGTGGCATACAACCCTGAAAATCAAATCGACAGCATAGCTCTTAGATAAACCGACCTGTTTCGGAAATGAAAATTTGCACTGCTTTAAATAATTTAGTATTATCTTCAAGGTTAATGTTGGAGGAACCGAATAAGAGGAGATTGCAGAGACTAGCGAGTTGGTTCTTAGACGCAGCCGTAAGATCCAAGATAAAACCATATTCAACAACGAAGGCGATACCATTTAGAAGTTCATTGCGAAGATTGTTATAAGTTGGACATTTTAGTAGGTAGTGGATTGAATCTTCAGGTTTTTTATTACAACCGTTTTGACAGTATTTGGTGGGGATGAAACCATAGTTGTACGTTGTATGAGCGTTGAGGCCACTAAGGCCAAGACGCAGTCTGCAATGATTGACAGCTGCATAACCCGTAAACATGTCATACAGTGCATTGCGCAAATTGAAAAAACGTTCTTTATATGAAGATTTAAATGACATATATGACCCCGACTGCCTCAGTTCAGGCGGCAAGTTGTTCCATGCGCGAGCTGTGCTCCACAAGAAAGAGTTCATAACATAACTTTTTTTACAGCTTAGAATGTATAAATCAGTACTTCTGCGGAGCACATGGTGAGAAATATCTGAGGTCTGGGGTGGAACGAGAGACGAGAGGTAACTCGGAGATAAATTGTTAATCATCTTATATAGCAGACAGAGACTAAAATAAGTACGTCTGGTAGATAACAGTTCAACACCAGTTTCTGCAATAAGTTTAGCATTAGACGTGCTGGCGTATGCCCTCGTCGCCGTGAGTAATGCCTGGCGCTGCACGCCCTTTAGTTTTTCGCTTTGATACTTAGTAAGGTTGCCGTGAAAGACAGGGGTGGCGTATTCTAATGGTGGTCTAATATGCGTTTTATAAACGCATAACTTGGTTTTCCTATCAACTTGCTTAGGCATACGCTTCAATAGAGCAACAGACTTAGACGCTCTGCACACCATGTTGTTAACTTGTGTATCCCAGTTCATGTTTCTGGTGAGAGTGACACCAAGATGGGTATGACTGTCTACGCGCCGTATTTTGGTTGAACCCAGGTACAAGTCTAGTTCATTAGGTCTCCGAAGCTTCTTACTTAAAGTCATATACACTGTTTTCGTCGGATTAAAAGTTATTCTCCACTGGGAGGCCCAATTTGATCAATGTTTCAAGTCGCGGTTAATTACCTGCGCGTCGATAGCACTGTCGAGAACGAAGAACAGAGATGTGTCGTCCGCGTACAAGTATACGTCACATTCGAGGCCTTCGACTATATCATTGACAAAAGCTAAAAATAACAGGGGTCCCAATATAGAACCCTGGGGTACACCGGCATTGATCGCTCTGCTCTCGGAGGTAACACCATCTAAAACTACCCGTTGTCTGCGATTATTTAAATAGCTTTCAAGCCAGTGTAGTAAATCTCCCGTTATCCCAAAACTCTGTAGCTTATGCAGAAGCCCATAATGGTATACTCGATCAAACGCTTTAGATACATCTAAAAAGACCATGACGGATTCCTTATTTTTTTCAAGGGAACTGTAAATTTTGTGAGTAATATACGTTAGTTGATTTACTGTAGAGTCGTTTCGTTTAAAACCAGAGTTCCTCCAGGTCAATAAGTTATGTTTGATAAAATAGTCATAGACTTCGTTATATACGATGCGCTCCATGGCTGTCCCAACACACGACAATAACGAGATTGGACGGTGGTTGCTCTTAGACTGCTTATCATTTTTCTTGAACACTGGGGTAACATTAGCTTTTTTCCATAACCTCGGGAATGACCTAGATGATAAACTGCGATTGTACAGATCAGATAAGGGTTGTGAGATTGCAGCGGCTGATTCCTTTAACATTCTATTACTAATATTATCAGGACCGTTGGCCTTATTTATATTCAGATTGTTTAAGACAGAGTACACTATGGCGGATGTAAAATGTACATCAGAAAGTCTTGCAGAGGTCTTGAATTGCATGGGTGGTAAAGCAAAACCGTCGCCTACTAGGGGTAACGTAGAGTTCAAGGAAAAAAAATCGTTAAATAGATTAGCCTTACATCGGGGCTCAGCGTACATAACTCCATTATCTAGTATTGATGGGATACCAGTATTGACTTTGCCGTTATAAAACACTTTACAGAGCCGAAAGAATTCTTTTGATACAGTGGTAGGATCTTGGAGACGCCTAGTGAGTCTAGCCTAATATTTCTCTTTGGCGCGATCAATCTCTACATGAGCCTCACGCCGACAAGTTATGTATAAACTGTAGCCATGATCAGATTTGCATTTAGAAAAACGCTTATATAACCGATCTCTCTTCCTGATGAGCCTCTTAACATTTGCAGTCATCCATGGTTTGTCTTTACTTTTAACATTGATTGATTTACTTGGTACATAGAGGTCAACTGCCCTTTGAAATATCTCATACCAATAGCGTGTACCCAGGGAAGTTCTTTTTGTTTCCCTTTGATATATGTGATGGCAAAGGGTGCGGTGTGCACGATATTAATGTGTCTGTGACAGTGTGCATGGGGCTGGAGGGGGGGGGGGGATATATTATTCTTGAAATTCGTTTTGGCAAAAAAGGTATACAATGGAGCGAGCAGCTACTCCATGTTTAAGCAATCCTTAAACACATGGTTCGGTGTGTACTTAAGCCACCTCTGTAAACCAATGGGCTGGTGGAAAGTTAGGTGCCGTGATAAAAGATTGGTGTGGCTTTACTGCAACACTTACCCAGTATATACAAGATGATGACGAGACTCCGGCAGGTAGACGGCGACATGGCTGGCCTGCAAAGAGTAATATACAGTAAATTGCACATGGCAATGTAGCAGCAAGCACCGTAAAGATTAACGCTCACTGAACGGACCAGATATCTGTACACATTGCCAGTCACCGACATTACCGTTCAGATGGCGACTGAGCGTAAATCGATGCAACGACAAATTACGGAGACTCGAACTTCAGATACCCCACAATACATGTCGCTTGACCCCACAATACATGTCGCCTGACCCCACAATACATGTCTCATGACCCCACAATACATGTCGCCTGACTCCACAATACATGTCGCCTGACCCCACAATACATGTCGCCTGACCCCACAATACATGTCGCCTGACCCCACAATACATGTCGCCTGACCACACAATACATGTCGCCTGACCCCACAATACATGTCTCCTGACCCCACAATACATGTCGCCTGACTCCACAATGCATGTCGCCTGACCCCACAATACATGTCGCCTGACCCCACAATACATGTCTCCTGACTTCACAATACATGTCTTCTGACCCCACAATACATGTCGCCTGACTTCACAATACGTGTCGCCTGACCCCACAATACATGTCTCCTGACTTCACAATACGTGTCGCCTGACTCCACAATACGTGTCGCCTGACTTCACAATACGTGTCGCCTGACCCCACAATACATGTCTCCTGACTTCACAATACATGTCGCCTGACCCCACAATACGTGTCGCCTGACCCCACAATACGTGTCGCCTGACCCCACAATACGTGTCGCCTGACCCCACAATACGTGTCGCCTGACCCCACAATACATGTCGCCTGACCCCACAATACGTGTCGCCTGACCCCACAATACGTGTCGCCTGACTCCACAATACATGTCGCCTGACCCCACAATACGTGTGGCCCGACCCCACAATACGTGTGGCCCGACCCCACAATACGTGTCGCCTGACTCCACAATACATGTCGCCTGACCCCACAATACGTGTGGCCCGACCCCACAATACGTGTCGCCTGACCCCACAATACGTGTCGCCTGACTCCACAATACGTGTCGCCTGACCCCACAATACATGTCGCCTGACCCCACAATACGTGTCGCCTGACCCCACAATACGTGTCGCCTGACCCCACAATACATGTCGCCTGACCCCACAATACGTGTCGCCTGACTCCACAATACATGTCGCCTGACCCCACAATACGTGTCGCCTGACCCCACAATACGTGTCGCCTGACCCCATAATACGTGTCGCCTTACCTCACAGTACATGTCGCCTTATCCCACAATGCATGTCGCCTGACCCCACAGTACGTGCCGCCTGACCCCACAATACGTGTCGCCTGACCCCACAATACATGTCGCCTGACCCCACAATACATGTCGCCTGACCCCACAATACATGTCGCCTGACCCCACAATACATGTCGCCTGACCCCACAATACATGTCGCCTGACCCCACAATACATGTCGCCTGACCCCACAACACATGTCGCCTGGCCCCACAATACATGTCGCCTGACCCCACAACACATGTCGCCTGGCCCCACAACACATGTCGCCTGGCCCCACAATGGGGGTATGTAGGTCACATATGTCACTTCAATCACCGCAAAACCGTGTTGGGGACAATCTGTACGATACTGCACTTTCAGTTTGGATATGCATTTTTCCTAATTTCTTACTCTGATAAGACCCATCTCAGAACAAATCTGCTTGTGCGGTATGAATAATACTACAATGTATAATCGCTCATTATATGACTCAAATTTATGTCTATCGTGTTGTAGGTTATCCAGACATACCGTGTTATTTGATGTTCTATTGTAGGAGGCACGTGTTGAACATCGCCCCTGTGAGGGTCATACAGGGAACATTCTGATTCGTTGGAGTAAGTGGGGGTCAAGAAGGGCGGATTGTGATTTGTGGCCGAGACCTGCACATGGCATCTCTTCGTTATTTAACAAAGTTATCAAAGCAAAACAAAAGGCAGGTCCAACCCAACCGAAACAGCGCTATCTGTATATGTTTTCTTCTCAAAAAACATACGCTGCAGCTAATTAAAAAAACGAAACCGAATGCGGCTGCCTTTCTTCCGCGACAGTCAGTGTTTGTTGGTCTTGGATTAGAACAGCGGTGAACCCTATGTGCGTCGTTTATCACTGTGACACCCCGCACGCGTACGACTTGGGGCTCATGGCAACTAGAAACCTGGTTGCGTCTGAAGCCCCCAACCACTCACAAACCCCCAGCCCCCTGCACCTCCAACCACTCACACACCCCAGCCTCCTGATCTCCCCAACCACTCACAAACCCCCTGCAACCCCCAACCATTCGCAAACCCCCAGCCCCTTGCACCCCCTAATCAATCGCCAACCACCCAGCCCCCTACACCCCCAACCACTCGCAAACCCCCAGCCCCCTACACCCCCCAACCACTCACAAACCCCCAAGCCCCCCTCAACCAATCGCCAACCACCCAGCCCCCTAAACCCCCAACCACTCACAGACCCACCAGCCTCCTGCACCCCCCAACCACTCACAAACCCCCAGCCCCCTGCACCCCCCCCAACCACTCACAAACCCCCCAGCCCCCTGAACCCCCCCAACCACTCACAAACCCCCAAGCCCCCCTCAACCAATCGCCAACCACCCAGCCCCCTAAACCCCCAACCACTCACAGACCCCCCAGCCTCCTGCACCCCCCAACCACTCACAGACCCCCAGCCCCCTGCACCCCCCAACCACTCACAGACCCCCCAGCCTCCTGCACCCCCCAACCACTCACAGACCCCCCAGCCTCCTGCACCCCCAACCACTCACAGACCCCCCAGCCTCCTGCACCCCCCAACCACTCACAAACCCCCAGCCCCCTGCACCCCCCCCCCCCAACCACTCACAAACCCCCAGCCCCCTAAACCCCCAACCACTCACAGACCCCCAGCCCCCTGAACCCTCCAACCACTCACAGACCCCCAGCCTCCTGCACCCCCCAACCACTCACAAACCCCCAGCCCCCTGCACCCCCCCCCAACCACTCACAAACCCCCAGCCCCCTAAACCCCCAACCACTCACAGACCCCCAGCCCCCTGAACCCTCCCAACCACTCACAAACCCCCAGCCCCCTGCACCCCCCCCCCCAACCACTCACAAACCCCCAGCCCCCTAAACCCCCAACCACTCACAAACCCCCCAGCCTCCTGCACCCCCCAACCACTCACAGACCCCCCAGCCCCCTGAACCCTCCAACCGCTCACAAACCACCCAGCCCCCTGCACCCCCCAACCACTCACAGACCCCCCAGCCTCCTGCACCCCCCCAACCACTCACAGACCCCCCAGCCTCCTGCACCCCCAACCACTTGCAAACCACCCAGCCCCCTGCACCTCCGAACCACTTACAAACACCCCAGCCACCGGTTACAGCCGCTTAATTGTGTTGCCGGTTACGGCCGCTGGTGTTGCCAGTTACGGCCGCTTTTGTTGCCGGTTACGGCCGCTTGCGTTGCCGGTTACGGCCTCTTGCGTTGCCGGTTACGGCCGCTTGTGTTGATGGTTACGGCCGCTTGTGTTGGTGGTTACGGCCGCTTGCGTTGGCGGTTACGGCCGCTTGCGTTGCCGGTTACGGCCGCTTGCGTTTCCGGTTACGGCCGCTTGTGTTGGCGGGTAGGGCCGCGTG
This sequence comes from Arenicola marina, assembly GCA_964019135.1. Classification (NCBI taxonomy): domain Eukaryota; kingdom Metazoa; phylum Annelida; class Polychaeta; family Arenicolidae; genus Arenicola; species Arenicola marina. The sequence goes on along the minus strand of OZ025265.1, from coordinate 5,551,966 downwards.
TGTTGGCGGTTACGGCCGCTTGCGTTGCCGGTTACGGCCGCTTGCGTTGCCGGTTACGGCCGCTTGCGTTGCCGGTTACGGCCGCTTGTGTTGGCGGGTAGGGCCGCGTGTGTTGGCGGTTACGGCCGCTTGCGTTGCCGGTTACGGCCGCTTGTGTTACCGGCGTCCCACCCACCTCCACCGCAGCTTAGGGCGTGGCGGCCTCATTTTTAGTGCAAATGATAATCTATTGCAGAGGTGGAGTCTCCATTTGTAGCGCTGGAGGCCAAGTCATACCAATAGTAATACTGACTCCTGACGAAGAAAGACCCGAAATCTTTATCGTGAACAAAGCACCGTATCTGGGAGTATCTATTGTCCTCGGATGGTTTCGTATTCTCGCCAGTGACCACAATAAAGGATCATCTAACATAGCATTTACGAGGCTCGAAACACGAACCGGCCGCTCGGGCTGGTCAAGCAGAACATACCGGAGAGTTGCCCTACCCGCCGCCTGCAAGGTCACGGGGTGACCCCCTACATGGCGGCATGGCCTCGTGCCTCTGATGGACCAGCCACTCGCGTCCAGCGGACACATGCCGCCCGTGCATGTACCAGTGACATGTACTACCGGGTTTGAGTTCATTACCCCAGGCCTGAGCCATGCCAGTATTAACACTGAAGAAAAAATGTAGATTACAGCACATATTATCTTCAACAACATAACATTGGGGCCTGCGAAAGTATCGATTTCCTCACATGAGGGGCACGGGGAAAACCTATTGCAATCAAGCAATCGATGTAAACGGGCGTAAATATAAGGTTTGTGGGCAAGGTTCACAGCTGTTACATTAGTGACTAGGACTAATTGTGAACACTCCCAGATTTTGAAAGGTACATGGCGCAATAGTCCTTGCATTATCCAAGCAGTTAGATAGCGGTCTCTGCTGTGAAGTCGCACGTCATTGCGTAAAGTCGACCCTTAAACCAATAAAGTTATCAGGTTCGAGGGAGTGGAGATCTTCAAGCTGCAATAGGTGACGCCATCGTCAAGGTAGTGGGCTAGGGAGCCGTCTGTAATCTACGGGTTACGTCCTATTAAAGTTCGTCATCAAGCTTAAAAGAAGCGCATGGACAGGCGCGGGTGGATGCGGGGGGGGGGGGGGGTATCCCGAGGCCCTGGCTCTCCGCCCACATTTTTGAGCGAAGGGCTGCCCTTTCGCAACGTAATTATATGCCATGTAAGATGTGGAACTCTCCTTCTTGTCCTGGGTCTCTCGTTGTGGTCCCAAATGGACCCCCCCCCCCTTCCTTCTCTGTTGTACAATTTTCCACACTTCATCCCCCGTTCCATTTGTCTAAATCTTGGATCCACGTCTCATGCAGCACTATTGTACACTATTGTACACTACTGTAGTGTACACACTGTACATTACTGTACACTATTGTACACTATTGTACACTACTATAGTGTACACACTGTACATCACTGTACACTATTGTACACTATTGCACATTACTGTATCCTACTGTACACTACTGTACTCTACTGTACACTATTGTACACCACTGTAAATTACTGTACACTACTGTACACTATTTCTACACTACTGGAATGTCCTGTACACTATTGTACACCACTGTACATTACTGTACACTACTGTACATTACTGTACACTACTGTACTCTACTGTACACTATTGTACACCACTGTACATTACTGTACACTACTGTTCATTATTTCTACACTACTGGACTGTACTGTACACTGTTGTACACCACTGTACATTACTGTACACTATTTTACACCACTGTACCTTACTGTATCCTACTGTACACTATTGTGCTCGACTCTACACTAGTGTACACTATTGTACACCAATGTACATTACTGTACACTATTGTACACCAATGTACATTACTGTACACTATTTTACACCATTGTACATTACTTTATCATACTGTACACTATTGTCCACCACTAAATTACTGTACACTATTGTACACCGCTAAATTACTGTACACTATTGTACACTACTGTACATTAAGATATGAGGCCCTTGATGGTATGTTGTACTGGGTGGGAGCTCCAAATTGTACATCGATCAAGAGCTAGAGTCCGTTCACCTATTTACCTATTCATCTATTTCCCGACCATTTACCTTGTACAGAAACAAGAACCGCTGAACTATTTTTCTTTCATCAGTACATGACGTCATATATGAATATTCATGAGCCGTAAAATCATCAAATTATGGTGTTTAGGTGCCTGTTGCATAAGCAAGTTTGACCAGTAGTTGTCGTGGACATAGTAGACCAACGGTAGGCCATACTTGCTCTTATTCACTTTGTTTCGCATGCGGTCTGTAGTCACACCGATCTCGGACTGGTGATCTCAGGCAGCTATATCCAAGGCGAGACAGAGAGAGACCCACAGCCTACGCGAGGCGCCCACCGGACCAAGTGGCTCAAGCACATCTCACGACCTCCTCTCATCCACGCTCCAAGTGGGCAAAACACGCCGACAAAGCTAGGTCAAGCTACCTGTAACCTTGGAAATATCTTTGAGATCAAACACGGCCTATGCAGTAGTTTTGCGATAGTTTTGCTCGGCATGGGAACACATTGGCAGGAAGGAGGGGCGAAAACAAACGCTTAACTGTCAAACGGTTAATATATTCCACAATGTCCCAAGCGTATAATAATGAGTCATGTGTATAATTATATTAAGGTGTACATAGTCATGTATATATATATATATATATATATATATATATATATATAAAGGTGTACATAGTCATGTGTATATATTAAGGTATACATAGTCATGTATATATATATATATATATATATATATATATATATAAAGGTGTACATAGTCATGTGTATATATTAAGGTATACATAGTCATGTATATATATATATATATATATATATAGGTGTACATGGACTCATGTATTCATGTTGCCGCTAATGCCCGGATGTGTCGATATCATGTAATGTATGGCGTACTCTCCATGTTGACCGCAGGATGTAGACCTATGTTGGTTCAAGCAGACCTCCTACTTCAGTAGCCGGTCACCCACGCACATCATACACACATCATCAACGTTCCATAACATATTCAACGCGAATATTTCTATATCTATATATTCGGCGTTTAGCATTGACTTCCCGCGTTTCCCGCGCAAACCGCTAACTGTTTTCACTTATTTAACTTTTTTGATCGTAGATACGTGGCGTATTTATTTCAAACTGCCCTCTATTCTTCAGACTTGTGACATTGGAATTACACTGCCCGACCCAAAGGCTCATCTGACATCAAAACACATGTACTGCAATCTGTTTTCGAATTAAATTTACATAAATCGATAAATAAAGCTATATATACATATCATGACGCCCCATATGTTTACCCCCTTGTGAAAGAGGGGCAAATATGGCAGATATGAGGAAGGAGGTCTTGGCCGAGCGCCGAGTATGTGCTGGGTTTCATCCCGAGATATCGACACCACCCATGCCACACATTCCATCGATTGCTCGGTGGGCTATTGACTGATATCGCCCCGCCCTACCCTATCAAACAGTCTCACTGTATCATCAATGGCAAAGGTTATCTGACATTCTGCGCCAACTTTACAAGTGTAATATGTTTGCCCTTCATCAAATCACAGCATTCCAGAGGAACACGCCGTCACTTTATGGCACATGTCGACACAATCATAACGAGACTCGATGGTGCTATTGTCCCGCCTTGCGTAAACAGATTGATGCCGCGTGAATCACTCGCAATGACTTATGTCCCAGTATGTATCCTTGCGCGGCCATCCTTTACTGTCTGTTCATTGCAATCCGATGCACATTGAAACCCATTAACCCCACAATTAGACGGGAGTGGCCATCAACGCGAATTGGCTGAACAACACTTTGCGGTGTTCGCCAGTTACACCCAACAGCGTCAGTGGCTGGGGCTCACGTCCAACAGATAACATCTTCTGTTTGCCTCTTATGTATGGCTCTCACGTTCAAAAGATAGAAGATTCTGTTGGGCTCTCACGTTCAAAAGATAGAAGATTCTGTTGGGCTCTCAAGTTCAAAAGATAGAAGATTCGGTTGGGCTCTCACGTTCAAAAGATAAAAGTTTCGGTTGGGCTCTCAGGTTCAAAAGATAGAAGATTCGGTTGGGCTCTCACGTTCAAAAGATAGAAGATTCTGTTGGGCTCTCACGTTCAAAAGATAGAAGATTCTGTTGGGCTCTCACGTTCCAACGATAGAAGATTCTGTTGGGCTCTCACATTCAAAGATTCTGTTGGGCTCTCACGTTCAAAAGATAGAAGATTCTGTTGGGCTCTCACGTTCCAACGATAGAAGATTCTGTTGGGCTCTCACATTCAAAGATTCTGTTGGGCTCTCACGTTCAAAAGATAGCAGATTCGGTTGGGCTCTCACGTTCAAAAGATAGAAGATTCTGTTGGGCTCTCACGTTCCAACGATAGAAGATTCTGTTGGGCTCTCACATTCAAAGATTCTGTTGGGCTCTTACGTTCAAAAGATAGAAGATTCTGTTGGGCTCTTACGTTCAAAAGATAAAAGATTCTGTTGGGCTCTCACGTTCAAAAGATAGAAGATTCTTGTTGGGCTCTCACGTTCCAACGACAGAGGATTCTGTTGGGCTCTCACGTTCCAACGATAGAAGATTCTGTTGGGCTTTCACGTTCCAACGATAGAAGATTCTGTTGGGCTCTCACGTTCCAACGATAGAAGATTCTGTTGGGCTCTCACGTTCAAAAGATAGCAGATTCGGTTGGGCTCTCACGTTCAAAAGATAGAAGATTCTGTTGGGCTCTCACGTTCCAACGATAGAAGATTCTGTTGGGCTCTCACATTCAAAGATTCTGTTGGGCTCTTACGTTCAAAAGATAGAAGATTCTGTTGGGCTCTTACGTTCAAAAGATAGAAGATTCTGTTGGGCTCTCACGTTCAAAAGATAGAAGATTCTTGTTGGGCTCTCACGTTCCAACGACAGAGGATTCTGTTGGGCTCTCACGTTCCAACGATAGAAGATTCTGTTGGGCTTTCACGTTCCAACGATAGAAGATTCTGTTGGGCTCTCACGTTCCAACGATAGAAGATTCTGTTGGGCTCTCACGTTCCAACGATAGAAGATTCTTTTCGGCTTTCACATTCTAAGATTCTGTTGGGCTCTCACGTTCCAACGATAGAATATTCTGTTGGGCTCTCACGTTTAAAAGATATACTCTTCTGTTTGCCTTTTATGATAGGGGTGGGGGGGGGGGAGAAAGGGGGGGGGGTGGTGTTCCTAAATCACGAAAAAGTAATTTCTTTATTCTCAGGTCACGACGAATTAACTCCCCGCAATGGAAGGGGCGAATACATGATATAAATTGGCGATTTCCCAAGGCACGGTTATTTATTATTAAAAGTCTCAGTTCTTGATTAATGAAAATCATAGATCACGACGGTCGGCTAATATCTCATTTCCAGTCCACGAAGAATTGTTTTCCTAGTTCCCAGTTCACGGTGAAATGAGCCCGTTACCAAAGAACGTAAATATCACTTGCCCTCCCCCCCCCCATGTATGGCTCTCACGTTCAAAAGATATAATACTCTAGGCGACCCTCACGCTGAAGGAATACGGTCTTTTGGCTCTCCCGCCGAAAAAGATTTGATCTTCCGCGTGGCGCTTGGCCCACAATAAATGACAAAATGTCACTTGAGAATTGAGATATCGCGCTACCAGTGGCGCCCTGTCATGGGGCCCAGGCCTGCTGACAGGCGGTAGGGAGGAGTAACGCCACTCCTGTCGCCATTCAATTCGATTGGTTTAGATCGTATCACCGAACCGCCTTTTCAGTGCTCCCCGTGTACAGACAGCCCACGGCTCTCACTGTCGTAAACAATCTAACCACTCAACCCTGGCGTTGAAGGACCTGGAGTGTTTTAAGTGTTTATGGCAACGGTATCTGGTCAATAATACCAGATGAAATAATCAACGTTGTTCACGGTAACCGCGTCGTTTCTTGCCTGTTAGCCTGTTAGGGGACAGCAGGTCACGTCAATGACTGCTGTCCCGAGGAACAGTCGAGTAAAGGTTATAAGGTGTATATACGATAACAATAGTCGGCATCGATTCCTCTCAGGCACATCTGTTCCTAATATAAAAACGATAAGAAATCCCCCTCGGCAGGGAGTCACGACTGGCCACCCAAGTTAATATTTAATATCAGTTCACGTTTACATTCCTGGTCGCGCATCAGGTTTTGTTTTTGTGTATTCTAACTCTTACTTTGCGCTTCGCTCGCAGGCGGTGCGAAGACATTGGAGCAGGTCAATAACTCAATGAACAGCCCCCCCTCCCCCCTCCACACACATCCCTTCACGCCCATACCCACTCTCCATATGGACGATAGAGTGGAAAATGTTTGCCGCAATTAACATTTCGACGGATAAAAAGAAACTCGTCACGCGGCGTCCGTAAATAAACAGCACGCGTTTTCTCGTATGCCTAATCATCCCGTAGCGGGTCGATCATGTAGGTCAGGTCATGAGGTCATATCCGGGGTGGCGAGGATAACCAAAGGCCACCAGATTCCGACGTCTGTTGATAAGGGTCGATGGCGTGGTCACCTTTAGTCTATATCTACCATTAGCCACAAGCTGAGGTCACCACGGCGTCACCGTGATACTGTGCCGCGTACACAGGTCACAGTGTGTCTCCCAGTGATGTAGCGTGCACAGGTCACAGTGTGTCTCTCAGTGATACAGCGTGCACAGGTCACAGTGTGTCTCCCAGTGGTGCCGCGTACACAGGTCACAGTGTGTCTCCCAGTGGTGCCGCGTACACAGGTCACAGTGTGTCTCCCAGTGATGCAGCGTACACAGGTCACAGTGTGTCTCCCAGTGGTGCCGCGTACACAGGTCACATTGTGTCTCCCAGTGGTGCCGCGTACACAGGTCACATTGTGTCTCCTAGTGGTGCCGCGTACACAGGTCACAGTGTGTCTCCCAGTGGTGCCGTGTACACAGGTCACAGTGTGTCTCCCAGTGGTGCCGCGTACACAGGTCACATTGTGTCTCCCAGTGGTGCCGCGTACACAGGACACATTGTGTCTCCCAGTGGTGCCGCGTACACAGGTCACAGTGTGTCTCCGGGTGGTGCCGCGTACACAGGTCACAGTGTGTCTTCCAGTGGTGCCGCGTACACAGGTCACATTGTGTCTCCCAGTGGTGCCGCGTACACAGGTCACATTGTGTCTCCCAGTGATGCAGCGTACACAGGTCACAGTGTGTCTCCCAGTGGTGCCGCGTGCACAAGTCACATTGTGTCTCCCAGTGATGCAGCGTACACAGGACACAGTGTGTCTCCCAGTGGTGCCGCGTACACAGGTCACATTGTGTCTCCCAGTGGTGCCGCGTACACAGGTCACATTGTGTCTCCCAGTGGTGCCGCGTACACAGGTCACATTGTGCCTCCCAGTGATGCAGCGTACACAGGTCACATTGTGTCTCCCAGTGGTGCCGCGTACACAGGTCACATTGTGTCTCCCAGTGATGCAGCGTACACAGGTCACAGTGTGTCTCCCAGTGGTGCCGCGTACACAGGTCACATTGTGTCTCCCAGTGGTGCCGCGTACACAGGTCACATTGTGTCTCCCAGTGATGCCGCGTACACAGGTCACATTGTGTCTCCCAGTGGTGCCGCGTACACAGGTCACATTGTGTCTCCCAGTGGTGCCGCGTACACAGGTCACATTGTGTCTCCCAGTGATGCCGCGTGCACAGGTCACATGGTGTCTCCCAGTGGTGCCGCGTACACAGGTCACATTGTGTCTCCCAGTGGTGCCGCGTACACAGGTCACATTGTGTCTCCCAGTGATGCAGCATACACAGGTCACAGTGTGTCTCCCAGTGGTGTCGCGTACACAGGTCACATTGTGTCTCCCAGTGGTGCCGCGTACACAGGTCACATTGTGTCTCCCAGTGGTGCCGCGTACACAGGTCACATTGTGTCTCCCAGTGATGCCGCGTGCACAGGTCACATTGTGTCTCCCAGTGGTGCCGCGTACACAGGTCACATTGTGTCTCCCAGTAGTGCCGCGTACACAGGTCACATTGTGTCTCCCAGTGATGCCGCGTGCACAGGTCACATTGTGTCTCCCAGTGATGCCGCGTACACAGGTCACAGTGTGTCTCCCAGTGATGTAGCGTGCACAGGTCACAGTGTGTCTCCCAGTGATGCCGCGTACACAGGTCACATTGTGTCTCCCAGTGATACAGCGTGCACAGGTCACAGTGTGTCTCCCAGTGGTGCCGCGTACACAGGTCACAGTGTGCCTCCCAGTGATGCCGCGTACACAGGTCACAGTGTGTCTCCCAGTGATACAGCGTGCACAGGTCACAGTGTGTCTCCCAGTGATGCCGCGTACACAGGTCACAGTGTGTCTCCCAGTGATACAGCGTGCACAGGTCACATTGTGTCTCCCAGTGATACAGCGTACACAGGTCACAGTGTGTCTCCCAGTGGTGCCGCGTACACAGGACACATTGGGTCTCCCAGTGATGCCGCGTACACAGGTCACAGTGTGTCTCCCAGTGATGCCGCGGACACAGGTCACATTGTGTCTCCCAGTGATACAGCGTGCACAGGTCACAGTGTGTCTCCCAGTGGTGCCGCGTACACAGGTCACAGTGTGTCTCCCAGTGATACAGCGTGCACAGGTCACAGTGTGTCTCCCAGTGATGCCGCGTACAAAGGTCACAGTGTGCCTCCCAGTGATGCCGCGTACACAGGTCACATTGTGTCTCCCAGTGATGCAGCGTGCACAGGTCACAGTGTGTCTCCCAGTGATGCCGCGTGCACAGGTCACATTGTGTCTCCCAGTGATGCCGCGTACACAGGTCACAGTGTGTCTCCCAGTGATGCCGCGTGCTCAGGTCACATTGTGTCTCCCAGTGATGCCGCGTACACAGGTCACATTGTGTCTCCCAGTGATGCAGCGTGCACAGGTCACAGTGTGTCTCCCAGTGATGCCGCGTGCACAGGTCACATTGTGTCTCCCAGTGATGCCGCGTACACAGGTCACAGTGTGTCTCCCAGTGATGCCGCGTGCACAGGTCACATTGTGTCTCCCAGTGATGCCGCGTACACAGGTCACAGTGTGTCTCCCAGTGATGCCGCGTGCTCAGGTCACATTGTGTCTCCCAGTGATGCAGCGTGCACAGGTCACAGTGTGTCTCCCAGTGATGCCGCGTACACAGGTCACAGTGTGTCTCCCAGTGATGCCGCGTAGACAGGTCACAGTGTGTCTCCCAGTGATGCCGCGTACACAGGTCACAGTGTGTCTCCCAGTGATGCCGCGTAGACAGGTCACAGTGTGTCTCCCAGTGATGCCGCGCACACAGGTCACAGTGTGTCTCCCAGTGATGCCGCGCACACAGGTCACATTGTGTTTCCCAGTGATGCAGCGTGCACAGGTCACATTGTGTCTCCCAGTGATGCCGCGTACACAGGTCACAGTGTGTCTCCCAGTGATGCAGCGTGCACAGGTCACAGTGTGTCTTCCAGTGGTGCAGCGTGCACAGGTCACAGTGTGTCTCCCAGTGATGCAGCGTGCACAGGTCACATTGTGTCTCCCAGTGATGCCGTGTACACAGGTCACAGTGTGTCTCCTAGTGATGCAGCGTGCACAGGTCACAATGTGTCTCCCAGTGATGCCGCGTGCACAGGTCACACTGTGTCTCCCAGTGGTGCCGCGTACACAGGTCACAGTGTGTCTCCCAGTGATGCAGCGTGCTCAGGTCACATTGTGTCTCCCAGTGGTGCCGCGTACACAGGTCACAGTGTGTCTCCCAGTGATGCAGCGTGCTCAGGTCACATTGTGTCTCCCAGTGATGCAGCGTGCACAGGTCACAGTGTGTCTCCCAGTGATGCCGCGTGCACAGGTCACATTGTGTCTCCCAGTGATGCCGCGTACACAGGTCACAGTGTGTCTCCCAGTGATGCCGCGTACACAGGTCACAGTGTGTCTCCCAGTGATGCCGCGTGCTCAGGTCACATTGTGTCTCCCAGTGATGCAGCGTGCACAGGTCACAGTGTGTCTCCCAGTGATGCCGCGTACACAGGTCACAGTGTGTTTCCCAGTGATGCCGCGTAGACAGGTCACAGTGTGTCTCCCAGTGATGCCGCGTACACAGGTCACAGTGTGTCTCCCAGTGATGCCGCGTAGACAGGTCACAGTGTGTCTCCCAGCGATGCCGCGCACACAGGTCACAGTGTGTCTCCCAGTGATGCCGCGCACACAGGTCACATTGTGTTTCCCAGTGATGCAGCGTGCACAGGTCACATTGTGTCTCCCAGTGATGCCGCGTACACAGGTCACAGTGTGTCTCCCAGTGATGCAGCGTGCACAGGTCACAGTGTGTCTTCCAGTGGTGCAGCGTGCACAGGTCACAGTGTGTCTCCCAGTGATGCCGCGTAGACAGGTCACAGTGTGTCTCCCAGTGGTGCCGCGCACACAGGTCACATTGTGTCTCCCAGTGATGCAGCGTGCACAGGTCACAGTGTGTCTCCCAGTGATGCCGCGTGCACATGTCACATTGTGTCTCCCAGTGATGCCGTGTACACAGGTCACAGTGTGTCTCCTAGTGATGCAGCGTGCACAGGTCACATTGTGTCTCCCAGTGATGCCGCGTGCACAGGTCACAGTGTGTCTCCCAGTGGTGCCGCGTACACAGGTCACAGTGTGTCTCCCAGTGATGCAGCGTGCTCAGGTCACATTGTGTCTCCCAGTGGTGCCGCGTACACAGGTCACAGTGTGTCTCCCAGTGATGCAGCGTGCTCAGGTCACATTGTGTCTCCCAGTGGTGCCGCGTAAACAGGTCACAGTGTGTCTCCCAGTGATGCAGCGTGCACAGGTCACAGTGTGTCTCCCAGTGGTGCCGCGTACACAGGTCACAGTGTGTCTCCCAGTGATGCCGCGTACACAGGTCACATTGTGTCTCCCAATGGTGCCGCGTGCACAGGTCACAGTGTGTCTCCCAGTGGTGCCGCGTACACAGGTCACAGTGTGTCTCCCAGTGATGCAGCGTACACAGGTCACAGTGTGCCTCCCAGTGATGCCGCGTGCACAGGTCACATTGTGTCTCCCAGTGGTGCCGTGTGCACAGGTCACATTGTGTCTCCCAGTGATGCCGCGTACACAGGTCACAGTGTGTCTCCCAGTGATGCAGCGTACACAGGTCACAGTGTGTCTCCCAGTGATGCAGCGTGCTCAGGTCACATTGTGTCTCCCAGTGGTGCCGCGTACACAGGTCACAGTGTGTCTCCCAGTGATGCAGCGTGCACAGGTCACAGTGTGTCTCCCAGTGATGCCGCGTACACAGGTCACAGTGTGTCTCCCAGTGATGCAGCGTACACAGGTCACAGTGTGCCTCCCAGTGATGCCGCGTGCACAGGTCACATTGTGTCTCCCAGTGATGCAGCGTACACAGGTCACAGTGTGCCTCCCAGTGATGCCGCGTGCACAGGTCACATTGTGTCTCCCAGTGATGCCGCGCACACAGGTCACAGTGTGCCTCCCAGTGATGCCGCGCACACAGGTCACATTGTGTCTCCCAGGGCCAGACCGCACGACCTCGGCGAGGTTGTGGGGCGGGGCAGGCGGAGAGGGGGAGGGGCGTAGGTATAATGAGAGTTTCGATCGTTCGAATCAGTGGGAAATAATAATGACTGAATGAATGTATGCGTATTGCCCCCTACACAGTGTTAATACATCTGTGTAGGAAATGAAATGAGAAATCTCTGCAGTGATGTTATTTGTTGACGGGCATGCGACTTTGCGAAAAATCGCTACAATTGGGTGCAAATTATGACGTCACGCTCGCGCGGGGAAGCAGACGACGAGACCTTCAGAGACGCAACAAACCAGGACAGTTCAATGTTAGTTCCTTATGTCACCTAACATATCTCCTGCATGGCGGGCCGCCCTCTAACCAGTATCTGGGGCCAGCGTGTTCCTTATGTCATCTAACATATCTCCTGCATGGCGGGCCCCCGTCTAACCAGTATCTGGGGCCAGCGTGTTCCTTATGTCACCTAACATATCTCCTGCATGGCGGGCCCCCGTCTAACCAGTATCTGGGGCCAGCGTGTTCCTTATGTCACCTAACATATCTCCTGCATGGCGGGCCCCCGTCTAACCAGTATCTGGGGCCAGCGTGTTCCTTATGTCACCTAACATATCTCCTGCATGGCGGGCCCCCGTCTAACCAGTATCTGGGGCCAGCGTGTTCCTTATGTCACCTAACATATCTCCTGCATGGCGGGCCCCCGTCTAACCAGTATCTGGGGCCAGCGTGTTCCTTATGTCACCTAACATATCTCCTGCATGGCGGGCCCCCGTCTAACCAGTATCTGGGGCCAGCGTGTTCCTTATGTCACCTAACATATCTCCTGCATGGCGGGCCCCCGTCTAACCAGTATCTGGGGCCAGCGTGTTCCTTATGTCACCTAACATATCTCCTGCATGGCGGGCCCCCCTCTAACCAGTATCTGGGGCCAGCGTGTTTCTTATGTCACCTAACATATCTCCTGCATGGCGGGCCCCCGTCTAACCAGTATCTGGGGCCAGCGTGTTCCTTATGTCACCTAACATATCTCCTGCATGGCGGGCCCCCGTCTAACCAGTATCTGGGGCCAGCGAGTTCCTTATGTCACCTAACATATCTCCTGCATGGCGGGCCCCCCTCTAACCAGTATCTGGGGCCAGCGTGTTCCTTATGTCACCTAACATATCTCCTGCATGGCGGGCCCCCCTCTAACCAGTATCTGGGGCCAGCGTGTTCCTTATGTCACCTAACATATCTCCTGCATGGCGGGCCCCCGTCTAACCAGTATCTGGGGCCAGCGTGTTCCTTATGTCACCTAACATATCTCCTGCATGGCGGGCCCTCCTCTAACCAGTATCTGGGGCCAGCGTGTTCCTTATTTCACCTAACATATCTCCTGCATGGCGGGCCCCCCTCTAACCAGTATCTGGGGCCAGCGTGTTCCTTATGTCACCTAACATATCTCCTGCATGGCGGGGCCCCGTCTAACCAGTATCTGGGGCCAGCGTGTTCCTTATGTCACCTAACATATCTCCTGCATGGCGGGCCCCCGTCTAACCAGTATCTGGGGCCAGCGTGTTCCTTATGTCACCTAACATATCTCCTGCATGGCGGGCCCCCCTCTAACCAGTATCTGGGGCCAGCGTGTTCCTTATGTCACCTAACATATCTCCTGCATGGCGGGCCCCCCTCTAACCAGTATCTGGGGCCAGCGTGTTCCTTATGTCACCTAACATATCTCCTGCATGGCGGGCCGCCCTCTAACCAGTATCTGGGGCCAGCGTGTTCCTTATGTCACCTAACATATCTCCTGCATGGCGGGCCCCCGTCTAACCAGTATCTGGGGCCAGCGTGTTCCTTATGTCACCTAACATATCTCCTGCATGGCGGGCCCCCGTCTAACCAGTATCTGGGGCCAGCGTGTTCCTTATGTCACCTAACATATCTCCTGCATGGCGGGCCCCCCTCTAACCAGTATCTGGGGCCAGCGTGTTCCTTATGTCACCTAACATATCTCCTGCATGGCGGGCCCTCCTCTAACCAGTATCTGGGGCCAGCGTGTTCCTTATGTCACCTAACATATCTCCTGCATGGCGGGCCCCCGTCTAACCAGTATCTGGGGCCAGCGTGTTCCTTATGTCACCTAACATATCTCCTGCATGGCGGGCCCCCGTCTAACCAGTATCTGGGGCCAGCGTGTTCCTTATGTCACCTAACATATCTCCTGCATGGCGGGCCCCCCTCTAACCAGTATCTGGGGCCAGCGTGTTCCTTATGTCACCTAACATATCTCCTGCATGGCGGGCCCCCCTCTAACCAGTATCTGGGGCCAGCGTGTTCCTTATGTCACCTAACATATCTCCTGCATGGCGGGCCCCCGTCTAACCAGTATCTGGGGCCAGCGTGTTCCTTATGTCACCTAACATATCTCCTGCATGGCGGGCCCCCCTCTAACCAGTATCTGGGGCCAGCGTGTTCCTTATGTCACCTAACATATCTCCTGCATGGCGGGCCCTCCTCTAACCAGTATCTGGGGCCAGCGTGTTCCTTATGTCACCTAACATATCTCCTGCATGGCGGGCCGCCCTCTAACCAGTATCTGGGGCCAGCGTGTTCCTTATGTCACCTAACATATCTCCTGCATGGCGGGCCCCCGTCTAACCAGTATCTGGGGCCAGCGTGTTCCTTATGTCACCTAACATATCTCCTGCATGGCGGGCCCCCGTCTAACCAGTATCTGGGGCCAGCGTGTTCCTTATGTCACCTAACATATCTCCTGCATGGCGAGCCCCCCTCTAACCAGTATCTGGGGCCAGCGTGTTCCTTATGTCACCTAACATATCTCCTGCATGGCGGGCCCTCCTCTAACCAGTATCTGGGGCCAGCGTGTTCCTTATGTCACCTAACATATCTCCTGCATGGCGGGCCCCCGTCTAACCAGTATCTGGGGCCAGCGTGTTCCTTATGTCACCTAACATATCTCCTGCATGGCGGGCCCCCGTCTAACCAGTATCTGGGGCCAGCGTGTTCCTTATGTCACCTAACATATCTCCTGCATGGCGGGCCCCCCTCTAACCAGTATCTGGGGCCAGCGTGTTCCTTATGTCACCTAACATATCTCCTGCATGGCGGGCCCCCGTCTAACCAGTATCTGGGGCCAGCGTGTTCCTTATGTCACCTAACATATCTCCTGCATGGCGGGCCCCCCTCTAACCAGTATCTGGGGCCAGCGCGAGCTGCCCGGGGATAGTTACTGTTGATGGCCATGGCGAGCTCAGTGATTTTATTTAATATGAACGTTGGGCTCCCAAGCCGTAATATGGGCCCATAAATTCATAAATAAATAAAAAATAATTCACCCAATTGTACGAGTTGTGTCCGTGACTGGAAACATATGACGTGACATGAAATAAAAGGATATTGTTGACAACTGTTGTGCAAGGTTATACTGGGTTATGACAACTCTTGGGATAATGACACTGACCAGTGACTGCAGCCTGCTCCACATGCAGATGCCAAGGCTCGAACCCACGACCCGATGGCTTCCCAGCTACGCACAGTCCGTGTGTGAGCTGGGTCACAGGTAAGGACTATATGCGGCTAAATTACGGTACTAGTGTGCCCGATGTGGAACCAAGCTCAGTGGCGGATCTAGGGGGGGTGGGGGGTTAGGGGGTTGCAAGCCCCCTCCTTGGGAACCAGAACATACAACATACATGTTAACATACATGTTAAAGTCCCAAGTTTTCAGAGAGCACCCCCCGTCTTGGGAAACTGAACATGCACTGTTAAAGTCGGGTCGTCCAAGCCCCCCCCCCCTGGTCACAAGTCTTCAGAGCAGCCCCCCCCCTCTCGGTCGGAAGTTTTCAAAGAGCAACCCCCCCCCCCTTGGCAAATTCCTAGATCCGCACCTGTAGCTACAGGGCAGTGATGGTTACATAACCTTGCATGAGGACTAGTTTCCATTCCAGAAATTACTGTATTGGTACAAGGTCAATAATCCATTGCCACAAGCTGGATTAATACAAATATTGAAGCATTATGGCCTGGCTTGATGTTAAGACCTGACCCGAGATTGTGACATGTTTAATTAATAACCTTCGCTGGATAATTTCGTTAAGTTAATTCACGAAAATGTTTTTGTTACATACCTTATTGTCGTTGCTAGCAAAAATACCATAAAGAATAGCATTTTCATTATACATAGTTTTACATAGTTAGTGCAATGTCCGCTGGCAAAATGCCGATAAATGGAACATGTCTCCAAGCAAGAAAACGCTACACTCACCTAGATTTCATTCAGGATTTCACATCCGAGCTACCTTTTATGCACAGCCCTGAGGCTCTACTTCACCACTGAGCCGTCAATTCCCCAGAATAACACGGTCAACAAATTGGGTGGCGTCGGGTGTGACTTAGACTTAGTAAGCACTTATAACAGACGGCCTTTGTACTATCGCTGACTAATTAACCAGAGGCCTGTCATCCGACTTAGACATGTCGAGATGAGACTTGGTGAGACTTTCGCCAGGGTAAGCTATGTACTATATGTATCGTAATTCAACTTATCTGAGCACTTGCACGCACCTTTAGATCTAGGTGTTTTGGCCCATGTATATCACTTAACAAGAGAGAAACCAAAATGTCGAGCATTGAGAATAATGGTAGACAAGGGGCGTTGGGGTGCGAAACGCTGACAGCGAAGCCGCAGGGTGCCGTACGCCAAGATAGGGGTGTATCAAATCGGGGGCCCGTAGTAGGATCTTACTAAGATAGCATCGATAAACGATTAACTCGCCAAGTATGCAACATACATGCAAAAATACTTACATTTGTTCTTGACAGGTGTTGTAGTTCCGCGTTATGTTCACTGTTTGATCTGCCCGCCGGTAGTCTGGAGATTGTTATCCCCCATGTCCCCTGCCCTTAACACCATCGACCAACACCAACAGCGATACAGCGTACACGGGCGGGCATTACCCAAATAAACCCGCGCAAATCCAGCTCCAAGCAGACGGCAAGCGACTGTTTTGGGCGCGAAAGTTATCGTGAGCTGCGTCGTGTAGCGGTGGCCGCTGTTGTATAGTCCTATCCAGGTAACCAGGTTGTGAAAATGATTGACCAAATTGAACAAATGCTGAAATTCGAAGCGAATGCGACCGCAGTCATTGAGCCATTATGCGAGAAGGCCTGATGTTGATCATTAACCGAACCATATATTCTGCGATGGCAGAAAATCAAACCAAAGTCCACAAAAAAAACACTCGAGCGAGTTATCAAACCAACTTCGTCCCCTTATCGCGAGTCAAAACGTTGCAAAAATCGAGCCTGTGGAAGTGACGCAGACCTTCTGACACTACAACTATAATGGTAACACCATCGGGTGAGCGTTCATGGGCTGCAGGCCGGGTATTAGCGGGGAGTGTGAAATGCGCGAGGCCTTTAATTGGGGAGTCTATATGGGCGTATCTATAGGTCTATTTATATACCGCATGTGTCGATATTCAACGGCGCAAACCTGTGCGCGTTACGGCTCTGCGTAATATATTTTTATGCCGACCATCCACAGAAAGCATGTGGTAGGAAATTATCACGTGGTGGCGCTCGTCACGTGGTGCGGGGGGGGTGGGGGGGCAACATAAATTGGTCCTCAATTTGTACTGAGAACGGATATCCACACAGTCTCTGTGTTTAGTTGTTGTTTATTTAATATAGGTAGGATGAAGTGCGGTAGAGCGTTGTCGTTTTTTGCATTATATAGATTACTACTTGCATCACTAAGGGATATTTGTGTAATTCTTTGAAATTATGAACACTTTACCATCGTAAAAGAGAATAAGATAACTGAGGGCAATAACGGAATCCTGTGGGTTCAACATATGTTATGATGACTAAGATAAGATATCGCCCCTCAGATATCAGTGATTACGACAGTCACGCATCGCGCGCGGAAGTCTCACGCCGACCATGACTCAAGCGTTATCGTAAGCTCGCCCCCCCCCGCCCCTCCACTGACACGTGTCACCAAGGACGCCTGTTCGCTGTGACGTCACTCCTCCACTCGAGTGACTGCACCTGTAGATGGCTTCCTCTGCGTGTGTCACATCGTCATTAGCAGGTCAGGGCAGACTGATTAATGCACTTACTGTGTGTTAATCCCGTTATTTACGGCCAGCGTTAAAGCCCGCACCTAGGCGTTACCTAGACGAGCACATGAATGAGGTTTAGTCACCACCATGTAATCCAGGCTTTACCTCTTGGTCTTCCGGCTTTCTACAAACCGTTCGAGTTTCAATGAAACCCGTGGCAAATATCCATGAAAATAACTACATGACTAGCGCTACCACAAATAAGGTTGATGAAGATTGACAGCAATCACAACCATGACATCCTTCATGACATCCTTCATGACATCCTTCATGCTTAGTATTGAATCGCGATATAATGATATTACAATACGTGCAATAACGTGCCGTTTCGTGTCATTTTACAAAATCCCTGAAAACCAGTAAGTACTTGTTATCCAGTAAGTACTTGTTATTCAGTAAGTACTTGTTATCCAGTAAGTACTTGTTATCCAGTAAGTACTTGTTATCCTGCTTCACTGACGGATTCCGTGAGATGACTAAAGCTGTCAGTGATTTCATGCCATTGCCAAGGACTTGCTCATCGTTGTACACGACAAGACCCGAGACTAACGTACACCCACGAATAATGTGCACAAATGTGGTTTAAAACACTAACTGGATAAAGCGAAGGAAGGAGCGAGATCAAAGAAGTCTTTTGGCGTGGCTCGACAGGGACGTATTGCTCTTAAAGTTGCATGTCGAGTTCTTTCCCGCCAAAACTAAGCCCAGGCGAAATTTAGATCAAAATTTGCAGAAAACTCGATTGTTCCATTCCATAAATTCAGAAACCTGATAAATCTCGCCGTTTCGGCTGTGGTGTGGCAAACGTGTCTATCCCGCGACACCACAGCACTCTGGCGCGGCACTGCTACTTATAACAAAGCATCGCGAAGCACTCAAACTGATGACGTTTACCACTGAAATTAAAATTTGTGGTAAATTGATATCACGGGCAAGACTAAGAGACACTATTTGGCAGTCTGGCATGGGTGGAGTATAGACAAAACCAATCTTGAATGATTCAAGGACTGATTCTTATTTGTATTTTAACCTCTTTAGTTTTGGGGGGAAAGAGCTCCACATGCAACTTTAAGCTTTCACGTGATGGTGACTGATTCTCTGCCAGCTGGTAAGGCAGCTCGCAGTCACCTTGGTACGTATCAGTCTGTCTGGACAGTTGTCAGCTCTACTCGACGGGAAGGCCGAAGTTATTTGTATGTATTCATTAATTATCTATCATAGTATGAATTGATTGACATTACAAGGCAGCCATACTCTATTGCACCCTTGAGATGATCACTCGGCATATTAATTGGACACCAATAAAGATCCTTATTGACATATGCACATCTACATACAAACTCGACAACGGCTTATCTGACACACGTAACCCTGGTGACCTGACTGTCAAAGACGCGTGCAGGTCGCCTTGTTGCTATGGACGACTTACAACCATCTTCCACGTCAGCTGCAGGCAGAGGGAGGTGTGTGGGTGTGTGCGGGTGGGGGGGGGGGGGGAGCTGGAGGGCTTTCAAATGGCCATGTGGTCGAGAAAGACGTCATACTAGCCATGGTTATGTAAGTATTGTCGCCCCAAAGATCTATTCTTTCGAGTCTAATGGTTATCTCCACCACCACATCAAAAACGTGTCCTTTGATCGTAATGCGAAGCCCTGATCTCATCGAGCGAGTTGTGAACAATATCGATGCTGATGCCGGTTACAATCGGTAAGGCTTCCGTAAATCACAAGCTTACAAGATATTTAATTAGTCAAGCCATGCCGTGTGGATTCCCATCCCTTTCTTCACAGGGCGAGATAAAGCAACAGAAGTAAACGCTTGTTTTACTATCACCATATGTGAAGCTCTCGGCCTAACCAGTGTCAGAGACAGACAAATCTCTGCGTGGATTCCGAGCAGAGAGGTATCAGTCAAGTACATGTCATTGATGATCGTCATGGGATTCGAATTGTACTGACACATCTGTAGCGTATTGTAAGCCACAGACCCAGTAGCCACGTGTTCCATGTCACATCAGAGGAGGTGGGGAGCGGGTGCAGTGCGGCGGTATATATGTGGGTGGGAGGGTTGGGGGGGGGGGGGTACTAGTGGCTATATAACGATGTAGCTAAGACTAAACAAAACTCCAGTTGTGCGCAATAATGCCTTTAGTTATTTTTGCTGTGTTAAACATGCGATTTAAGAAAAATATCTACCGGGGAGGGAGGTAGTGCATCTCTTGCATGTCGTTACTTGCTGGCGCAACGGCCTCAAAGGTAGGAGAATTTGTCTTTGTCTTACGTGCATAAACTATGCGCTGAAGTCGCCAAACACCTGGTCGACTGACCGATCGATGTGTAAAGATTTGTTGTACCGGGCGTTTCCGGGGTAGACGTAAAACATATGCTGCTATCACAACACATAATTAATTCATTCTATTGTATACAATTCCCGATACAAGCCCTGTATCAGTATAACGCGTCCGCGATATTTAGCTGTACTATAGTATGTCATACAGATATACACCGAAAGTTACTTCAAAGCCCATTGGAAGTTGGAAGTGACTTGGGAGCGCCCAATCATTGACAATACGTCATTTCAAAATGGAAAAAGCGTAAAACAAATAATTACAGAATTTTCTAATGTCCTGATTTGCGCTACCGGCTGTCAGGGCGCCACCAGAGGGTCGGTCATTGCCACCAGAGGGTCGGTCATTGCCACCAGAGGGTCGGTCATTGCCACCACCAGAGGGTCGGTCATTGCCGCCACCAGAGGGTCGGTCATTGCCACCACCAGAGGGTCGGTCATTGCCGCCATCAGAGGGTTGGTCATTGCCACCACCAGAGGGTCGGTCATTGCCACCACCAGAGGGTCGTTCATTGCCGCCACCAGAGGGTCGGTCATTGCCATGAGAGGGTCGGTCATTGCCACCACCAGAGGGTCGGTCATTGCCGCCAGAGGGTTGGTCATTGCCACCACCAGAGGGTCGGTCATTGCCGCCACCAGAGGGTCGGTCATTGCCACCACCAGAGGGTCGGCCATTGCCACCACCAGAGGGTCGGTCATTGCCAAGAGAGGGTCGGTCATTGCCACCACCAGAGGGTCGGTCATTGCCACCACCAGAGGGTTGGTCATTGCCACCACCAGAGGGTCGGTCATTGCCACCACCAGAGGGTCGGCCATTGCCGCCACCAGAGGGTCGTTCATTGCCGCCACCAGAGGGTCGGTCATTGCCACCACCAGAGGATCGGTCATTGCCACCAGAGGGTCGGTCATTGCCACCACCAGAGGGTCGGTCATTGCCGCCAACAGAGGGTCGGTCATTGCCGCCACCAGAGGGTCGGTCATTGCCGCCATCAGAGGGTTGGTCATTGCCACCACCAGAGGGTCGGCCATTGCCACCACCAGAGGGTCGGTCATTGCCAAGAGAGGGTCGGTCATTGCCACCACCAGAGGGTCGGTCATTGCAACCAGAGGGTCGGTCATTGCCACCACCAGAGGGTCGGCCATTGCCGCCACCAGAGGGTCGTTCATTGCCGCCACCAGAGGGTCGGTCATTGCCACCACCAGAGGGTCGGTCATTGCCACCAGAGGGTCGGTCATTGCCACCAGAGGGTTGGTCATTGCCACCAGAGGGTCGGTCATTGCAACCAGAGGGTCGGTCATTGCCGCCACCAGAGGGTCGGTCATTGCCACCAGAGGGTCGGTCATTGCCACCAGAGGGTCGGTCATTGCAACCAGAGGGTCGGTCATTGCCGCCACCAGAGGGTCGGTCATTGCCACCAGAGGGTTGGTCATTGCCACCAGAGGGTCGGTCATTGCCACCAGAGGGTCGGTCATTGCAACCAGAGGGTCGGTCATTGCCGCCACCAGAGGGTCGGTCATTGCCGCCACCAGAGGGTCGGTCATTGCCGCCACCAGAGGGTCGGTCATTGCAACCAGAGGGTCGGTCATTGCCGCCACCAGAGGGTCGGCCATTGCCGCCACCAGAGGGTCGGTCATTGGCTATTGCATCTTCATCATTTCATACTCTCTCCGGCAATAACGTAACCATGCCACAGCGCATGCGCGACGTCAATATGTCGGGGACCGTCGAAGAAAGATGGCGTTTGGTTGGGCCGAGAGCTGGTGCGGCCGTGGGAGCGATATGGTATTGTAGTGTCGTAAGCTTCAACACAAATACAAATGGTGGCCTATGCCACTCGGGCTTGCTCTGCGTCATCTTGACTTCTGCGAGTGTCAGCAGTTCTGAACACCACACGACGTTATGTTAGCTGCTTCTTAAACTCCATAATCTTCGCTCGCTCCTCATGTGAAATAATCGCTTTGTATGGTTCAGATTGATGCACTAACTGATACAAAATCGCTTATAAATAAATGGCCTATATACATATATAATTAAATAATAATTCACCAGCAATACGGTGACTCAGGAACTGAGCCCCGATTCAACCTTCATTGTTACGTGACTTATCAATGCCAGTTACCTGGGCGCCAGGGCGACTGCCGCCGATAATGAATTGACAAAGGTTAGAGCCGCGCCTGTCTGTTGTTAAGGTCAAGGTAACAGGGTAATGGTGAATGGTGAAGGGGTGATGAACAGGAATGTGATAGTTGTTCGCTAGGATGTTATGGATTGCATCGTAGTCTGACCAGGTGACCTTCACACGAAAACGTTTACCAACGAAAAGACGGATGATATGTAATGATATGTAATGATATGCAATGACATGTAGTGATATTACGCAGAAGGATGCAGCTATGGATAAATGTCATAGGTGGCGACTCTAGTGACGAACGCTCCATGATCTGCTACATGGAGCGCAGTGTCAAAGCTGTCACACGGGGAAATGGACTTCACTGCGATCAATAGCCGTAACCCTATTGGATTATCACGAGAGGCCGAAATACATATTACATTCCAATTATGTTACCTATGATGGTCTACCGGACGGTAATCTGAGGATAATCTCATACCATATCATATCGTGTCATCTCTCACATGACATCGCGTTGTAATTCATAAACACGAAGAAAGTAGACAGGGTGGTTTGACCGAAGAGACTCACATTAAGACTGCTGGGCAGTCGCTAGCATCTCAAAAAAAACAAAAACAAAAAAAAAACAAGGAAAAGAAGTTTAACACGAGCCAGTTACGGTAAAACGACACTCTAATGCTGATATATTGTTGTATATATATGTGGAGTCAATATGCAATGTATAGTATATTAACACAGTGCCATCAAATGTGGTATATCGAATTACTACAACACAGACGATCAAAAAAAGAACAAAAAGAAGCTAAATACCGATCCCATATGTACGTGACAAGACATAGGAATATTGGGCTTCACAAGATTCCTTATAACCGTTTAATAAATGGTCCTTAATATGAGATCCATAACTTTTCAGCGAATGTGTGGTTGCTTTGCTAATGATTTGCGGATGGGTGTTGCTTAAGTGATGGACGAAACTATGTCTTAAGGTAAGTTGACAGAATTTGTGTTGCATTGAGCACACGCAGGTGCCAGGGTGCAAACCCGCGACCTGCTGATCTGCAGCGCAGCCTGTTTACCAACCGAACTCGGGAGGACCTCAAGCGGACAAGATGTGCGTGGTGTGCCAAGATCGTCAAATATACATAGATATATACATTTCGCTTGACCTAGTATGGGGTGAGACCATATCGTATTGCCCGTGTGCTGCAAGATGCCAGCGGTAAGACCGTGCCATCTGTGACCCTTTCCCAATAGTGAGCGTGTTCAGGGCCATAAATCTCGGATATAATCTATTGTCACAGAGACATGTGTGCACAAACACAGGAAGATAGATATGGTGGTCCCAGTGTGAGACCGTTGGTGGGCATGGTGGGGGTGTTTTACAATGTAGATAGCGTACTACAGTGTTGTGATCTGTATGTGTTTATTACCAAATAGCGAGTAGTGGAGAGGAGTGCGGACATTTACCGTCACTGACAGGGATAACGTGTATGGAAGACGTGAGCACGTGGGCATGTGTTATCGTCAGTCCACGGCGATAATTGGGGAAATTTTGCCCTCGGCTCCGTCTGTACGCGTCGCCTAAGGCTACAGTTGATTATGCCTTGGCAGCGATCGGAGAGGAAGATTAAAATATTTTGAACCATTTCATGTTAAAATACACGGCACTGGATACGTGACAAGGCGATAGGTGTTTACAGTACAAGAAGGGGGGGGGGGGAGGGGGGCACTTTGCATGCGGGGATAGGGTGGGGGTCACTTGAGATTCCTGAGACCGGGGGTGGCCACTAAGCCCGACGTCTGCTTTCTTGGGTGAGGGGGGGGGGTTAAAGCGCAGTAACAGTTTGGCATTGCGGCCAGATACAGAGGGAAGGGGTGGGGAGGGTGGGGGGCACATCACTAGCACGGCATTGGTGACTTCCGGTGTGTGTGGGTGACCTGGATGAGTTGCGGTGGATGGTCAGTTGTTATGAGGGAGAGACAAGCACACCACGATATCATCCCACTGTAGTGATGGCCTGAATATAACACTCTTATCTGCCGAACGACTGTTTGTGGAGCGCGTGGCTTGCTTGACACCCCCCCCCCACCCCCACAGGGCGGTGTTTAGATATCGCTACATGAAAACATCATTTTATATAGTTTGGCGCAATAAACCCAATCGTTTTACGAAGTAGGTGAGCCCCGGCATGTGATATATGTGTGGTGTAAGGGAGGGATGGGCGCCATGTTGGATGGGCGCCATGTTGGCTGGGAGCCATTTGGGATGGGCGCCATGTAGATTGGTTGGTTGGTTGGTTATTCAGGACGCTTTAACCACTTTTGGTCATATCGCGTCAATGGGAGAAGGAAGGGAGAGTGGAGCCATGTCTCCGGGGGTAACCCCCTACTCTTTACGAAGAAAGACATGGGATTTTTATCCTGCGACCACATATACATGGCCACAGCGGGGTTCGAACCATGGATCCACGCGCCGTTAAGCTGTGGTGACCAGAGCACTTAATGCGAGCGCTCTAGCCCACTGAGCTATCGCGCCGGCCCCGGGCGCCATGTTGGCTGGGCGCCACGCTGGATGGGCGCCATGTTGGACGGGCGCCATATTGGATGGGCGCCATGTTGGATGGATCGAAGCTTGTTGTGGTGTCAACCTGAACCAGACATGCGCTCAGGATGTTCCGTCCACATATAATCAACGCTGACTCGCAGTCGTTTATACATCTGGTTGAGACTGGGGAAGCAGGAGCCTCAGATACCGATACACGTGGTGTCCCGGATGATAACCAGCTGCTAGTCCAATAGACAGGCGTCGATAGTCATTAGCTAAGATAAACGGGGAATCAATGGGGAAGACAACCAACCCCCGGGAAAGGAGGGATCCGATAAGGTGTGCGTCTCAGATATTAACGTGCCCTGCTCTCAAAGTAACTGACCACTTTTGATTTCAATCGAGTTTAAATGCGTTGCAGCAATACAGGTCGAAAGGAAATGAAATTGAGATTAATTTTCAATGGGCGCTCTATTTTGTTGCCATAACGCCTAGTTTGGCCTTGACTGTGGCTTATTTCACTGACACGTTTCTAATCCACAGATGAAATATCCATTAAATATTTTTGTAACGCTATATTAAGAAAAGCTATCGATTTCACATGGATGGCATTTTACCCTAACGTATGAAGTGACATGGAAGGTGCCCACGCAACAGTTATGTACATCAACATATTGGGACGCGCTGGTCGATCACGTGGTTTGCACCACTGGTGACGTGACCCCGCGTCCGCCCCGCGCCCTCCCCACGCCCGCCCCGCTTCCGCGCCCCGCTTCCGCGACCGCCCCGCATCCGCCCCTCGATTCCATTCTGCTACATATTGAATTCAAGACATCACGCGTCCAGAAATATTGATGTTACATGATTGCATAACGATGATCATTACTTTAAATGTGAACCTTCATTTCCGGGTCATTTCATGTGAGCGTCAGGGTAGGGGTGGCGACATGGATACGTGGTGCTCTCCATCATAGTGCGGCATGGCAGCATGGTCTCCATCACCAGTCTAGATCCGCCTAGATAGCAGCATGGTCTCCATCACCAGTCTAGGGCCGTCTAGACAGCAGCATGGCTTCCATCACCAGTCTAGATCCGCCTAGATAGCAGCATGGCCGCCATCACCAGTCTAGGGTTGTCTAGATAGCAGCATGGCCTCCATCACCAGTCTAGGGTTGTCTAGATAGCAGCATGGCCGCCATCACCAGTCTAGGGTTGTCTAGATAGCAGCATGGCCTCCATCACCAGTCCAAGGTTGTCTAGACAGCAGCATGGTCTCCATCACCAGTCTAGATCCGCCTAGATAGCAGCATGGTCTCCATCACCAGTCTAGATCTGCCTAGATAGCAGCATGGTCTCCATCACCAGTCTAGATCCGCCTAGATAGCAGCATGGCCTCCATCACCAGTCTAGATCCGCCTAGATAGCAGCATGGCCTCCATCACCAGTCTAGGGTTGTCTAGATAGCAGCATGGCCTCCATCACCAGTCTAGGGTTGTCTAGATAGCAGCATGGCTCAATCACCAGTCTAGGGTTGTCTAGATAGCAGCATGGCTCCATCACCAGTCTAGATCCGCCTAGATAGCAGCATGGTCTCCATCACCAGTCTGGGGCCGTCTAGACAGCAGCATGGATTCCATCACCAGTCTAGATCCGCCTAGATAGCAGCATGGCCTCCATCACCAGTCTAGGGTTGTCTAGATAGCAGCATGGCCTCCATCACCAGTCTAGGGTTGTCTAGATAGCAGCATGGCTCCATCACCAGTCTAGATCCGCCTAGATAGCAGCATGGCCTCCATCACCAGTCTAGGGTTGTCTAGATAGCAGCATGGCTTCCATCACCAGTCTAGATCCGCCTAGATAGCAGCATGGCCTCCATCACCAGTCTAGGGTTGTCTAGATAGCAGCATGGCCTCCATCACCAGTCTAGGGTTGTCTAGATAGCAGCATGGCTCCATCACCAGTCTAGATCCGCCTAGATAGCAGCATGGCCTCCATCACCAGTCTAGGGTTGTCTAGATAGCAGCATGGCCTCCATCACCAGTCTAGGGTTGTCTAGATAGCAGCATGGCCTCCATCACCAGTCTAGGGTTGTCTAGATAGCAGCATGGCTCCATCACCAGTCTAGATCCGCCTAGATAGCAGCATGGCCTCCATCACCAGTCTAGGGTTGTCTAGATAGCAGCATGGCCTCCATCACCAGTCTAGGGTGGTCTAGAGACCAGCATGTCCTCCGTCACCAGTCTAGGATTGTCTAGATAGCAGCATGGCCTCCATCACCAGTCTAGATCCGCCTAGATAGCACCATGGCCTCCATCACCAATCTAGGGCCACCTAGATAGCAGCTTGTCCTCCATCACCAGTCCAAAGTTGTCTAGATAGCAGCATGGCCTCCATCACCAGTCTAGATCCGCCTAGATAGCAGCATGGCCTCTATCACCAGTCTAGATCCGCCTAGATAGCAGCATGGCCTCCATCACCAATCTAGGGCCGCCTAGATAGCAGCATGGCCTCCATCACCAGTCTAGATCCGCCTAGATAGCAGCATGGCCTCCATCACCAGTCTAGGGTTGTCTAGATAGCAGCATGGCCTCCATCACCAGTCTAGGGTTGTCTAGATAGCAGCATGGCTCAATCACCAGTCTAGGGTTGTCTAGATAGCAGCATGGTTCCATCACCAGTCTAGATCAGCCCAGATAGCAGCATGGCCTCCATCACCAGTCTAGGGCCGTCTAGACAGCAGCATGGCTTCCATCACCAGTCTAGATCCGCCTAGATAGCAGCATGGCCTCTATCATCAGTCTAGGGTTGTCTAGATAGCAGCATGGCTCCATCACCAGTCTAGGGTTGTCTAGATAGCAGCATGGCTCCATCACCAGTCTAGATCCGCCTAGATAGCAGCATGGTCTCCATCACCAGTCTGGGGCCGTCTAGACAGCAGCATGGATTCCATCACCAGTCTAGATCCGCCTAGATAGCAGCATGGCCTCCATCACCAGTCTAGGGTTGTCTAGATAGCAGCATGGCCTCCATCACCAGTCTAGGGTTGTCTAGATAGCAGCATGGCTCCATCACCAGTCTAGATCCGCCTAGATAGCAGCATGGCCTCTATCACCAGTCTAGATCCGCCTAGATAGCAGCATGGCCTCCATCACCAATCTAGGGCCGCCTAGATAGCAGCATGGCCTCCATCACCAGTCTAACGTTTTCTAGATAGCAGCATGGCCTCCATCACAAGTCTAGGGCCGCCTAGATAGCAGCATGGCCCCCATCACCAGTCTAAGGCCGCCTAGATAGCAGCATGGCCTCCATCACCAGTCTGGGGCCGCCTACATAGCAGCATGGCCTCACCAGTCTAGGGCCGCCTAGATAGCAGCATGGCTTCATCACCTGTCTAGGGCCGTCTAGATAGCAGCATGGCCTCCATCAATAATAATCATAAATCCATCATAAATAATTATAGGCCAATCTCAATTCTGCCTTCTCTTTCTAAAGTAGTCTATAAAGTCTTATTTAATCAACTGTATAATCACTTTCAAAGAGAAAAACTATTCACTCCTGGTCAATACGGGTTTCAAAAGAAACATTCGACCGAATTAGCAACACTAGAACTCATTGATAGAACAATCCAGAAACTAGATGAAGGTAAAATTCCCATCAACATTTTCGTAGATCTCTCAAAAGCTTTTGATACTCTTAGCCACGATATCTTACTTAGGACCACAGCTCTTTATAATATATGTGAATGATATAGAGAATGCCAGCAAATTGTTTAAGGCTCTTATATACGCAGACGATACGACATTATTCAGCATGTTAGAGACCACCCCACCAAATATCAGGGAATTAAATAAGGAACTAACAAATATAAACGACTGGCTAAAATTAAACGAATTTTGCCTTAATATACCCAAAACAAAATTTATGGTATTTCACCTGCCCCAAAAGAAAATTACTGTTCCGGAGCTTCTTATTGATGGGAACAAAATTGAAAACGTTGCAAGCTTTAATTTACTGGGCCTCACATTGGGTACCCATTTAAACTGGCATAGCCATATAAATAAAGTTGCAGCAAAAATAAATAAGGTTACGGGCGTAATTTTTTAGATTAAAGAACATTCTTCCCCTCCACATTCTAATCACCATCTATAATTCTTTAATTATACCACATTTATATTATTGTATACTTGTATGGGGTCACCAAATTGAAAGATTAAGCTGCAGAAAAATAGCAAAATAAACTCTCACACAGAACCGCTGTTTAAGGATTTGCGGCAACTAAAATCAAGAGACATACACAAACTGCAAGAACTGAAATTTTACTATAAATATGTTAATAATGAACTTCCCATATACTTGCACCAAGCCTAGTCGTTTCAAAGGATATCCGACTTATATCACCACAACACCAGACAAAGGCACAATTTCCAAACCACGAAAACCAAACATAAATTTGCCGACCATTACCTCAGGTAATCAATGCCAGAAATCATGAATAATACCCCACAAATTATATTAAGTAAAACAAACCACTCATACTCTAAAGGGATTCACGCAGTATATCAAGAAGAACATCATCGAAACATACACCTATGAATGTACCATACAGAACTGTTATGTTTGTTCACAACATGTTTAGCTATAATGGGACACAAATACAGTAGCCTTATGTTATATGCCTTATGTTAAATGATTTGCGGTTATTAATTTATGTTTCGTTATTTCTTTCATACCTAATCATATAAAATTAAGCTTTTTCTCTTTAATTTTAGATGGCTTCCATGCCAGCGACATTTATGTCTTAATGGGACTCTCCTCGGCCAATGCCACTTTGTATCCGGTATTGGTGTAACATTATCTTGTACCCATATGTGCGTCTCTCTTTATTATCATGTACTGTTTATCATCATGTATTCCTTGAAACATGGCATTGGTTAAATAAATGATATTCTCTCACTCATCACCAGTCTAGAGCCGTCTAGACAGCAACATGTCCTCAATCACGTGTCTAGGGCCATCTAGACAGTTCATATTTTAGCGACTGTCTCAGTCATGGCTGTGCCAGGACGGGTGGCCATTACGCGACAGGCCGCGTTAACACTATTCATATTACCCGGATGTACTGATGTGCTAAGATAAACAGGAAGCCATGGGAAAGACAAGCAACCCCCAAGAAAGGAGGGATCCGATAAGGTGTGCGTCTCAGATATTAACGTGCCCTGCTCTCACTTACCCTGATGTACTTTGGTGATCATACCGCATTATATTTAGTTTCTATAGCCAGTTTCATTGATACGCATTCCAGTCCCACGCATGCCATGTTAACCTAGTGGAGGTGTCACATATACTTCATTTCAGTCACTGTCCCACGTATATTCTTTATCCGAGTTTGTCCCATTATTTGGCAGACTTCGTTTGAGCACACATGCCAGCTATACATATATTTAACGGTTTGTATTCAATCATCAACCATATATTTAGGGGTTTATGTTCAATGATCAACCATATGATTAGGGGTTTATATTCAATCCTCAACCATATATTTAGGGGTTTGTATTAAATCATCAACCAATACTCCGCACAAGAAATGTCTCTTTATAATTAGTTTATATCAGCCAAACTGTTTTAACGTATCACCCCAATTGAACATTCAAATGAGGCGAATCGGGCTGGGGGTATCAGGGGTACCTCTCAATGTGAACCCAGCCCATTACAATCATCTGCTAAGCTTATTATTCCCAGCGGTCATGCTTAGCGTTTATGATCACCCGGATTAGACCCCAATTTGAGCATTCGATGTTGTCAAATCGGGGTAGGGGTGTCGGGGAAACTTCACAGTGTAAAGCCAGCCTATTCCTGATATGAACTATGCTTATCATTCCCGCCATGTTCATTGTTGGCTGTCACTGCCAGTGACTGTCACGCCAAGCTGACACCGTCACCTTATCATTGTACTTTGCCCCGCCTCCCCCCGCCCACACTCATCCCAGGCGTATGTTATCAGTTAATACATAATGACTGGAGGCTGACGTGTGCCGCCATCCCAGTGACAGTTTGAGTGACAAACCTGAATAGTGTATAAAGCTTTTACGTTTTGTATCTTCTCGTGTGACTAATGAACGTTTTACGTGGTTTATCGCCCTTAACTCAACAGCGACAGATTTATAACACAAATATTACGTCAAAGAGATAACATAGACAGGTTTTAGGTCTTCCTGAAGAGACCTTGTTTACAAATGTCGTCATTTGGAATTATGATGATAAGCCATATTTCCCTTATACAAAGACTTCATACTAATGCACTCATTGTTTGCTTAGCAGAAAATGGTAAAAGTGTTTCGTACTAATGTAAATCCAAACCAATATGCGAGTATTTCGACAATACGATGTCGGCCTCAGATGTATTATGTGGGGCACTTAAAGGGCAATTCTAAATCCAAACACACCTGACATCGGTGCATAAATTCTGATTGGATCAAACGACAAGTCAGCTAATGCAATCAGAAAGTAACCGAAAGTTGCCTTCACACTGAAGTATCTGAATGAAGCGACGCACACAGGACGTGTTGGCCAGTGAGAGAGCATCAGTAACACACATGTCCTGTTGGTGTGTGTAGCCGTGCTGGGTAACTGGCAGCTAAGGTAAGCTACCCATAATAGCAAGGTAAAAGAACTCTATTTGTGATTATTTAATGATCGTATACCCAATTACACACCTTCTGGTGAATTTTGAGGATACTTTACCGTCCCGTTAAAATATTTGCCATTTTCCAAGTATACGGCCATTTCACAAAATGACCAAAACTTGACACCTACTAAGAATGTGTAATTTTGCTACAATTCGGCTCAATATTAAGTCATTATCATCAATAATAGCCCTTTAGAAAGCTTCAACCTAGAGCAATACACGAATAATATTCAAAAATGTAAATAGTAGTCACAAAAAAGAACAAAAAGGTAATAATAAAGTGCAATTATGCAAAATCAGGACAGTTTTTGCCAAAATTCGAAATCACCACCTTTACAAAATTGGCTATAATTTTATCAAAAATGAAACTCTCGACACCAAAACACTGTTAAAAACTTCTAAAAACATCGTTCTTGTAACGGAAATAAAGAAAAATATAGGTAGCCGTGTAAATGTTATTTCACAAATATTTTTTGGCGCGGCTTATGCTACACCAATTATCAGTAATTTACGCTTTGTGTTTACATTTTAATAAATCTGGTTATATATAATAATGGTCTCCGATATAATTATGATCTACACGAATGTTTTTTGAACTATTTACAAGTTTTCTCGATGCAATTTTCTTGAATTTTCCGAATTTACCACGAAGAATGAATGTGAATGAAGTAACTAGTTAGAAATTCCCCTTTCACTGAGACCCGCCGATGTTTGTCGATGTTTACTGAGGTCTTTTCTAAATCGCCGAAGCCCATTATACAATACTCTATTCATTTTACCTATGTCATCCCTTCTTTTGCTGTGTTTTATTCGTGCTTTGTTTCATTCGGACTGCGTAAAATCTCAGGGGTGCAGCCCTCCGATGTCTGCCGATGTTTACCGAGGTCTGCCCAAAATCGCCGAGGCTTATTATAGGTAGCTTACCTTAATGTCAACCAGGTGTGTATGTACAAGTTAAAGAACGAGCGGCATTCGCCAAAATAAAGCAGGACAGTGTTTTAGTTTAGGAATGCACGACAGCGCGATCACCTGTTCACCTGTTCACCGTAGCGTGAATAGGAGTCCTTTTAAAATGTACATTGCATCTCTAGCTTCCAAAAGCAAGAGAATAGCTGACTGAAGCCGGTCCGTCAACCATCATTGGACCCAAGAAATGTATTATTGTAGCAAATGGTAGGCTTGAGTCATAAGTGAGCTTAGCTGAAACAATGGTTCGCTCTAACATGGAAGAACCGTCAGACCCTGCAACATCAAGTCAGTTTAGTTCATCCACAGATTGCAAGAATGAAGTGTTTTGAATCAAGGCGCCTTGGCCACTTTACATAGATCATTATACCGGCAATCATTGTCACTTGAAGATGGCGTAGGATACAATCGAACACATTATTGATACTAATAGGATATTATATGCAGCGATGTTGCGATCGGGTTTGCAACAAGGAACGCCACGTGAAGTGCATTGTTGATGGATAGGACACGCTTGGCCACAGGCAGAGTTTTGTAGGATTCACGAACAAAAAAATTATTTGTTGTGTGATTACTGAAGGATTTGCTTCAGTAGTCAAAGGATTTGTTGTGTGATTACGTCGGTATGCATTTTGCATACGAATTATACATGATCTCAAATTCATTTTTTTAAATTGGATTTCGCGATCTTGTTTTAAAGATACTATTGTATCTGTTTTTGCTGGGACATTCCATCGGGCGTCAAGCTTCCAGTTCATCATTCATTGTGGTTGAGACTTGTTTCTGAGAAGTTCACTTACTGCCCATGATTAGCATTGACTGCGATTGTCGATTTCGTAACATTGAAGGAAGAGTGTTCAACTGGAATATAGTTTGGTCTCGTTGAGTCAATCTCAATTTATCAGCTCGCTAAAACAGTACATTTAATGTACAGTTTAGAGAGAATCGTCATACACAAAAATAGCGGAGGACAAGACTCTATAAAGACAAATTAACAAAGTTAACAATTACCTACCATTATAGTTCGATAGTGCAGATATGAAATAAGAATAATATGTTGGGGGACTAGATAAAACGTAATTCTTTTTGGCAGACATAACAATTAACTTTAAAACAGTCAAAACAGTACCTATCAAGAAGTCTATTTTTGATATAGGTTGAGTATCCCGCTATGGGTAAATATCTTTGTTAAAGTCTCTTTTAAAATTTGGTTTATTAAATGGGTTGAGTAATAGCGGATGCAGTTTTCGGCAAATTTGTGCTTGGTTCTGGGTATAATCATATTTTGCTTACGTCTGGTGTTAGGCTCATGTCGGTCCAATATACGGGGAAAATGGAAAGAGGTAATAAAGTATACAGGGAAATCATCATGCAGCAGCCTATAATAAAACTTCAAAGCTTGTAACTCATGAATGACGTCTATTTTAAGGAGTTTCAATCGCTTAAATAAGGGTTCAGTGCGCGCAATATAATGACTCTTTGTTATGATACGCATGTTTTTGTTCTGAATATTTTCCAATCGATCACTTTGGTGGCCCCAGGTTAATATACAGTAACGCAAGTGAGATAAAATGAGCGAGTTATAAATGGTAAGAAGAATATGGTGAGGAAGGGTATATTTTAGATGCTGCATAACTCCAACTACCTTAGATATTTTGAAATCAGTTTTATCACCGTGACTGGACCATTTCAGATGTTTATGTAGGGTCAATCCGAGAAAATCAAAGTCGTCAACGCATTCCAGCTACTGGTATCGTGACCCGCTTTTGTGGCATATAATCGGACAATCGGATGACGTCATAACAGTACTTTAAAAAAAAGAACCGATAAACTAATGCACCAGTCAATGTGACACCCCATGCCAGTGGGCAAGCACCCCGCACGGTGGCGCTACGCAAGCTAGCTTTTACCGCTGCTGTTGGCCGGGGGCGAATTTCAAGATTCTTGAAAAACTATCAAATCAGCTGTAATTTCTTGCAATATTATAATTTTCAAAAATAAAACATAGAAGTGACGAGCTTTGTGTATTTAATACAGCAAAAAACATCTTGTACCATTTCGAAAAAGTTATAATTTAGACAGAACTCTTTTCTTTTTCTTTTCATCACCTGATTTCCTGTTATTAGGCTTAGGCTGGGTCCCAGCACGAATTTGTAGAAATGCGCGACCCATTTTCCTATCCATATGCGCGGCGCCGCCCTGGCGAGCGAGTGTGAAAATGCATTGAGGACGTTGGCGACAACAGAGATATAATGGAGCCCTAGCGGAGTGAGTCGAAGGAGGAGAGTGGCCGGTGGAGTGATATGGGAGAAGTAGACACTTTGAAACTCTCGTTTTCTAAATCCCCAACAAGAGTCCAGTCGTCCCGTTGGAGGTTAACATTGACTTGTGCATTCCATTGTTTGTCTTTAAATTTGCAAGTTCTGACAACATCAGGTCGGCTGGCTCGCCTCAGCTCAGCTCAGCTCGACTGATTACACCGCGACGCTTAGCGGAGTCAAGGGAGTCAAACAATAACTGTTCATTATCAAGATCATAGGGGGCGGGATCTAACAGTCGTGCACAGGCGGTTCCTATTGGGCCATCTAAAGGAGAAGTCCTACGTATTGTTATGTATAATCATGTTTCTATAAAAAAAATTGCGGCTGATAATGCTTCTTTATGAGGAAAACCTGGAAAATCGAAACTTGAGTTATAAGCAACCACCATCGTCCATTGTCTCTCTTTCTATAGTGCACTCAATCTTAGTGCCAGATATAAACACACATGTATGTTTCAAACAACGCTTAATTGTGGTCGATTGTTACTGGTCTGTGCGGCATTGTACACTGGGTGAACTGGCCACTGCAGACGGCCGAAAATTGTTCCACTTACATTCGACAAATTCTTTTGCTTTGCCCCGTCTAAAGACATTCACTGCAATATACCAGCATCCGTGAAGTATCCTCTCCCGATAACTGCAAAAACTGAGACACGCATTGGCAGAAAACTAAAAGATATTAAGGAAATTCCCTTGGGCTGTGATACGTACGGGCAAAACGTGAGAAACGCGATTTATTCGTTGTCCCGCAAACGGATCCCGCAAATATATATATGTAGGTCAGGAAACACCCCGAGTTATGATGACGTAATTGCTCATCGGGTTACGTTTAGGGATACGTTCAATCGAAAACGTAGTGCAATAACTCTCTAATGTGTATGGCCACATACCACATATCCACAGTATCACGCTATGGTGACGTATGCATGGACACAAGTGCGTTAGTAAGAGCTATCAGGGAATCTCAAGTCCAGCAGGGCCAACCTAATGGCCGTGTCAACAGCCAAACGGCCGACGCTTGAACAAGGTGGAAGTTTTGCCTGGCAATGTGAGGCCCGGATTAACCGGATATACTAAGTGCATGGCTCTGGCATTCCATGGATATATTGACAGACCGTCATTTGATTAAGGACATCTCAAATATGAACCGAAATGAAATGTTGACGTTTTAGACCGTTTTGGACGCAGCACTGTGCCATTGAAATTCAGGTTCGGTGAAACATCCCTGATACGCAGGTGTCGAAACCACGACCACTTTATCTCCAGCCGAGCCTGCTTACCGATAAAGCTAAGGCACCGCCGGCTAAACCTAGTGCTATAACACGCCAGACACGATAGAGAAACATGGCTCTGCTACCACAGTCACCACCTGAGAGCCTAACGGCGCGTGGATCGATGATTCGAGTCCTGCTGTGGCCATGTCTGTGTGGTCGCAGGATAAAGATCCCATGTCTTTCTTCGTAAAGAGTAGGGGGTTACCCCCGGAGACATAGCTCCACACTCCCTTCCTTCTCCCATTGACGCGATATGACCAAAAGTGGTTAAAGCGTCCTGAATAACCAACCAATCTATAGAAAAAACCTACCACAGTCACCACCTGAGAGCCTAACGGCACGTCGATCCATGGTTTGCGCCCCGCTGTGGCCATGTCTTTGTGGTCGCAGGATAAATATCCCATGTCCTTCTTCGCAAAGAGTAGGGGTTACCCCCCGGGACATGGCTCCACTCTCCCTTCCGTCTCCCATTGACGCAATATGACTAAAAGCGGTTAAAGCGTTCTGAATATACAACCAACCTACCAGAGTAACACACAAGGCTGGTTCCCTGGCTGGTTCCACTGACTATACACCATCCAAGTGTCTATCGGCACCCGAGCGGAAGTGGCCCGTGACGTCATCGGTATGCCGCCGAGGCTCCCTCTCCCGGAAGAACGACGCACTAATTACGACTCAGCCGTTAGAGCCACTCCTATCAACACGTTTTACACCACACAGCCGAGCCCACCCAAGTACATGTCAGCGTGGCCGACGTAACCGGAAATTAGGCCCAGGAAGGTTCGCGATGTACTTGCAGTGACTCGTCCATCATTCATTGAGCATATATCACGCATAATAATATTGGATTGAAAAAGATACCCATTCAACAAAGTCAAATGATTCATACAGTATATTCTATTCGAAACTTACGTTTATTATCCGCCACGAGTACATAAGGCTGCAGAGTGTTGATCAGTACATCCTTACAATTGTAAGGATGTGTTTGGGCCCGAAAGGTTAACTTTGCCTATACATCTATATATATCCTTATAGCGGTGCGGATAATCGGATAATCCACAGTCAATGTCATGGCAACCGACTCTAACGTCACGTGTCATTACATCATGGCCCACGCATTAAGCGCTGTCGAAGGGTGTAACCCGAGCATAAGCCGACGTCAAGGGTTCGCGTCGACAAGAACTCAATTGGGTATTTAGGTCCTAGTGGTGGTAGCAATCATGTCATGGGCATCGGCGTCACTGCGGTCAGTGACGCTATTGATGTTAGCGGTGTCATGAGTAATAAGTGATGTCAGTGCTGTCAGTGCTGTCAGTGATGTCAGTGATGTCAGGGATGTCAGTAATTCCAATGTCAGTGATGTCAGTGATGTCAGTGATGTCAGTGATGTCAATAATCCCAGTGTCAGTGATGTCAGTGATGTCAGTGATGTCAGTGATGTCAGTAATCCCAGTGTCAGTGATGTCAGTGATGTCAGTGATGTCAGTAATCCCAGTGTCCGTGATGTCAGTGATGTCAATGCTGTCAATGATGTCAGTGATGTCAATGATGTCATGAGTGCATATGATGTAAATGACGTCAAGAGAGTTAAACACTAAAATTATGATGCCGTGATGAGTTACAATCTTACCGATATAATGGTGATGAAACCACGTTCGGTACAGAACACCTTAACCAGGCGGGCCTCTTTCTAAACTGGGCATTTCTTGCCCTTGTTATTCCCCATACCGGTGTACCTGGATGGGCGATGGTGAGCTAACCCCAGGGGGAAATCAAACTCCAATGTAATATTCATCCCCGAGACTCGGTTCCTCTGTGTTCCTTTAGGCAGGGCCCTAACGCCCCCACCCCATCATTACCCTGGACGGCAGTGGGCCATGGAGGATGGCGATCTCTGACTGACTCCGCCAACCACCCACTGATCAAGATTCAGTTATCGATTCCAGGTCAATTTTGCCTTTTACCTTGCAGATAGTCCGTCAGCTGGCTGTGCCTGACCACTCGGTAGCCGCGACAGAACCACTGTGCGTTGCCGAGCCCTATGGTTTAGCCGTTACTGCACTATTGCACTTACCTGTTAAAGGCTCCAGCGGCGCTCTCGAATGGGTCTCCAAGAATGATATCAATCCCTGTCAGGACGCGTGGATTTTATGCCAGAACGTGCTTCGCCTCCGTGGCTTGTCATGTTTGCCGGTGTTAGCCACTCGCGATGTCTTCCCGCGGCTTGTTCTGCTGATGAATTAAGGCCGACTACGGCATCGGTTCCCGCGCAAGGTGTGGCGCCGAGCAGACGACCCGTTACAACGGTTGCGAGCGTCCTCCCACGCGATGCATGGGGCCTTAGCCCTTAATTAGACATGCGTGTTTTACCCAGATCCTCGGTCCCGGTAACACCCCGGAGGTTAATCACGAGGGTAAAGCGAGGAGACGTGTTCGAGCAGTGCCGCCCCCTGCGGGGGGTACGGGCCGCGGGTACTGGTAGGTCGAGGGTATGCCCCGAGGTCAATAACAATATGGTTGCCGGGTTGTGGTAGCCTAGGCTGTTGCCGGTCTCCGCTATTGTAACATTGAGATCAGGAGATAACGGCTAATCAGTCGGGGACCCAATCTGTCCGCCTGTCTAGCTAATCAGAGCGGTCCACTTTTACAGCGTACCGCACGTACCCACCTTGCTACCTGGCGGACCGCGAGCAGCGCTCTGTGTAGGCTGTCCCCGATCATAGCCTACATATACCAACATCACTCAGTGGGGCGACTTTTTTTTCATATATTGTATTTTTATACTCTCCAGGTCAATGCTGTATGTCGATGGGTTTTATCGTGTCTCCAAGACTCGCGAGTATACTTGAGGCGAACTTCAGGGCACTACAGCACACTATGGAGGACTGTACCACACTATGGGGGACTGTACTGCACTAAGAGGGACTGTACCCCACTATGGGGGACTATCCCACTATGGGGGACTATACCCCACTATGGGGGACTGTACTGCACTAAGAGGGACTGTACCCCACTATGGGGGACTGTACCACACTATGGGGGACTGTACCCCACTATGGGGGACTGTACCACACTATGGGGGACTGTACTGCACTAAGAGGGACTGTACCCCACTATGGGGGACTGTACCCCACTGTGGGGGACTGTACCACACTATGGGGGACTGTACCCCACTATGGGGGACTGTACCCCACTATGGGGGACTACCTCACTATGGGGGACTGTGCCCACTATGGGGGACTATACCCCACTGTGGGGGACTGTACCCCACTATGGGGGACTATACCCCACTGTGGGGGACTGTACCACACTATGGGGGACTGTACCCCACTATGGGGGACTACCTCACTATGGGGGACTGTGCCCACTATGGGGGACTATACCCCACTGTGGGGGACTGTACCACACTATGGGAGACTGTACCCTATTATGGGGGACTGTACCACACTATGGGGGACTGTACTGCACTAAGAGGGACTGTACCCCACTATGGGGGACTGTACCCCACTGTGGGGGACTGTACCACACTATGGGGGACTGTACCCCACTATGGGGGACTGTACCCCACTATGGGGGACTACCTCACTATGGGGGACTGTGCCCACTATGGGGGACTATACCCCACTGTGGGGGACTGTACCCCACTATGGGGGACTATACCCCACTGTGGGGGACTGTACCACACTATGGGGGACTGTACCCCACTATGGGGGACTACCCCACTATGGGTGACTGTACCCCACTATGGGGGACTATACCCCACTGTGGGGGACTGTACCACACTATGGGAGACTGTACCCTATTATGGGGGACTGTACCCCACGATGGGTGACCGAACCCCACTATGGGGGACTGTACCACACTATGGGGGACTGTACCCCACTATGGGTGACTGTACCCCACTATGGGGGACTGTACCCACTATGGGGCACAGTGCCCACTATGGGGGACTGTGCCCACTATGGGGGACTGTACCCCACTATGGGGGACTGTACCCCACTATGGGGGACTGTACCCCATTAAGGGAGACTGTACCCCACTATTGGGGACTGTACCCCACAATGGGTGACTGAACCCCACTATGGGGGACTGTACCCCACTATGGGGGACTGTGCCCACTATGGGGGACGGTACCCCACTATGGGGGACTGTACCCCACTATTGGGGACTGTACCCACTATGGGGGACTGTACCCACTATGGGGGACTGTGCCCACTATGGGGGACGGTACCCCACTATGGGGGGCTGTACCCCACTATTGGGGACTGTACCCCACAATGGGTGACTGAACCCCACTATGGGGGACTGTACCCCACTATGGGGGACTATACCCCACTGTGGG
The DNA here is from genome assembly GCA_964019135.1 of Arenicola marina. Classification (NCBI taxonomy): domain Eukaryota; kingdom Metazoa; phylum Annelida; class Polychaeta; family Arenicolidae; genus Arenicola; species Arenicola marina. The sequence goes on along the minus strand of OZ025265.1, from coordinate 5,511,600 downwards.
GGACTGTACCACACTATGGGGGACTGTACCCCACTATGGGGGACTACCTCACTATGGGGGACTGTACTCCACTATGGGGGACTGTACCCACTATGGGGGACTGTGCCCATTATGGGGGACTGTACCACACTATGGGGGATGGTACCCCACTATGGGGGACTGTACCCTACTATGGGGGACTGTACCCCACAATGGGTGACTGTACCCCACTATTGGGGACTGTACCCCACTATGGGGGACTGTACCCAACTATGGGTGACTGTACCCCACTATGGAGGACTGTACCCAACTATGGGTGACTGTACCCCACTATGGGGGACTGTACCCTACTATGGGGGACTGTACCCCACGATGGGTGACTGAACCCCACTATGGGGGACTGTACTCCACTATGGGGGAATGTACCCACTATGGGGGACTGTACCCTACTATGGGGGACTGTGCCCACTATGGGGGACGGTACCCCACTATGGGGGACTGTACCCCACTATTGGGGACTGTACCCACTATGGGGGACTGTACCCACTATGGGGGACTGTGCCCACTATGGGGGACGGTACCCCACTATGGGGGGCTGTACCCCACTATTGGGGACTGTACCCCACAATGGGTGACTGAACCCCACTATGGGGGACTGTACCCCACTATGGGGGACTGCACCCCACTGTGGGGGACTGTACCACACTATGGGGGACTGTACCCCACTATGGGGGACTACCTCACTATGGGGGACTGTACTCCACTATGGGGGACTGTACCCACTATGGGGGACTGTGCCCATTATGGGGGACTGTACCACACTATGGGGGATGGTACCCCACTATGGGGGACTGTACCCTACTATGGGGGACTGTACCCCACAATGGGTGACTGTACCCCACTATTGGGGACTGTACCCCACTATGGGGGACTGTACCCAACTATGGGTGACTGTACCCCACTATGGAGGACTGTACCCAACTATGGGTGACTGTACCCCACTATGGGGGACTGTACCCTACTATGGGGGACTGTACCCCACGATGGGTGACTGAACCCCACTATGGGGGACTGTACTCCACTATGGGGGAATGTACCCACTATGGGGGACTGTACCCTACTATGGGGGACTGTACCCCACGATGGGTGACTGTACCCCATTTTGGGTGACTGTGCCCCAATATGGGGGACTGAACCCCATTATGGGTGACTGTACCCCACTATGGGGGACTGTACCCACTATGGGGTACTGTACCCCACTATGAGGGACTGTACCCCACTATGGGGGACTGTACCCCACTATGGGGGACTGTACCTCACTATTGGGAACTGTACCCCACTATGAGGGACTGTACCATCTATGGGTGACTGTACCACACTATGGGGGACTGTACCCCACTATGGGGGACTGTACCCCACTATGGGGGGCTGTACTCCACTATGGGGGACTGTACCCACTATGGGGGACTGTACCCTACAATGGGTGACTGAACCCCACTATGGGGGACTGTACCCCACTATGGGGGACTGTACCCCACTATGGGGCACTTTACCCCACTATGGGGGACTGTACCACACTATGGGGGACTGTACCCCACTATGGGGGACTACCTCACTATGGGGGACTGTACTCCACTATGGGGGACTGTACCCACTATGCGGGACTGTGCCCACTATGGGGGACTGTACCACACTATGGGGGACGGTACCCCACTATGTGGGACTGTACCCCACTATGGGGGACTGTACCCCACAATGGGTGACTGTACCCCACTATGGGGGACTGTACCCCACTGTGGGGGACTGTACCCAACTATGGGTGACTGTACCCCACTATGGGGGACTGTACCCAACTATGGGTGACTGTACCCCACTATGGGGGACTGTACCCTACTATGGGGGACTGTACCCCACGATGGGTGACTGAACCCCACTATGGGGGACTGTACCACACTATGGGGAACTGTACTCCACTATGGGGGACTGTACCCCACTATGGGTGACTGTACCCCACTATGGGGGAATGTACTCCACTATGGGGGACTGTACCCTACTATGGGGGACTGTACCCCACGATGGGTGACTGAACCCCACTATGGCGGACTGTACTCCACTATGGGTGACTGAACCCCACTATGGGGGACTGTACTCCACTATGGGGGACTGTACCCACTATGGGGGACTGTACCCCACTATGGGGGACTGTACCCCACTATGGAGGACTGTACCCCACTATGGGTGACTGTACCCCATTTTGGGTGACTGTACCCCACTGTGGGTGACTGTGCCCCACTATTGGGGACTGAACCCCATTATGGGTGACTGTACCCCACTATGGGGGACTGTACCCACTATGGGGTACTGTACTCCACTACGAGGGACTGTACCCAACTATGGGGGACTGTACCCCACTATGGGGGACTGTACCCCACTATTGGGAACTTTACCCCACTATGAGGGACTGTACTATCTATGGGTGACTGTACCACACTATAGGGGACTGTACCCCACTGTGGGGGACTGTACCCACTATGGGGGACTGTACCCCACTATGGGTGACTGGGCCCCACGATGGGAGACTGTACCTACATTATGGGGGACTGTACCACACTATGGGGGACTGTACCCCACTATGGGGGACTGTACCCCACTATGGGGGACTGTACCCCAATATGGGGGACTGTACCACACTATGTGGGACTGGGCCACACTATGGGGGACTGTACCCCACTATGAGGGACTGTACCCCACTATGGGGGACTGTACCCCACTATGGGGGACTGTACCCCACTATGGGGGACTGTACCTCACTATGGGTGACTGGGCGCCACTATGGGAGACTGTACCACACTATGGGGGACTGTACCACACTATGGGGGACTGTACCCCACTATGAGGGACTGTACCCCACTATGGGGGACTGTACCCCACTATGGGGGACTGTACCCCACTATGGGGGACTGTACTCCACTGTGGGGGACTGTGCCACACTATGGGGGACTGTACCCAACTGTGGGGAGTCTTCTATGCCGTGAAGGCTATGGTGCGCTATGGGCTCTATGCTGCTCTATCGGGCACTCTGCATTGGTATGAAGGCTGATGCGCTATGAACTCTATGCTACTCTATCTGGCACTCTGCTTTGGTATGAAGGCTGATGCGCTATGGTCTGTATGCTACTCTATCGGGCACTCTGCTTTGGCATGAAGGCTGATGCGCTATGGGCTCTATGCTACTCTATCGGGCACTCTGCTTTGGTATGAAGGCTGATGCGCTATGGACTGTATGCTACTCTATCGGGCACTCTGCTTTGGTATGAAGGCTGATGCGCTATGGACTGTATGCTACTCTATCGGGCACTCTGCTTTGGCATTAAGGCTGATGCGCTATGGGCTCTATGCTACTCTATCGGGCACTCTGCTTTGGTATGAAGACTGATGCGCTATGGACTGTATGCTACTCTATCGGGCGCTATGCTTTGGCATGAAGGTTGATGCGCTATGGGCTCTATGCTACTCTATCGGGCACTCTGCTTTGGTATGAAGGCTGATGCGCTATGGACTGTATGCTACTCTATCGGGCACTCTGCTTTGGCATGAAGGCTGATGCGCTACGGGCTCTATGCTACTATATCGGGCACTCTGCTTTGGTATGAAGGCTGATGCGCTATGGACTCTATGCTACTCTATCGGGCGCTCTGCTTTGGCATGAAGGCTGATGCGCTACGGGCTCTATGCTACTCTATCGGGCACTCTGCTTTGGTATGAAGGTTGATGCGCTATGGACTCTATGCTACTCTATCAGGCGCTCTGCTTTGGCATGAAGGCTGATGCGCTACGGGCTCTATGCTACTATATCGGGCACTCTGCTTTGGTATGAAGGCTGATGCGCTACGGGCTCTATGCTGCTCTATCGGGCACTCTGCTTTGGTATGAAGGCTGATGCGCTACGGGCTCTATGCTACTCTATCGGGCACTCTGCTTTGGTATGAAGGCTGATGCGCTACGGGCTCTATGCTACTCTATCGGGCGCTCTGCTTTGGCATGAAGGCTGATGCGCTACGGGCTCTATGCTGCTCTATCGGGCACTCTGCTTTGGTATGAAGGCTGATGCGCTACGGGCTCTATGCTACTCTATCGGGCACTCTGCTTTGGCATGAAGGCTGATGCGCTATGGGCTCTATGCTGCTCTATCGGGCACTCTGCTTTGGTATGAAGGCTGATGCGCTATGGGCTCTATGCTACTCTATCGGGCACTCTGCTTTGACATGAAGGCTGATGCGCTATGGACTGTATGCTACTCTATCGGGCACTCTGCTTTGGTATGAAGGCTGATGCGCTACGGGCTCTATGCTGCTCTATCGGGCACTCTGCTTTGGCATGAAGGCTGATGCGCTATGGACTGTATGCTGCTCTATCGGGCACTCTGCTTTGGTATGAAGGCTGATGCGCTATGGACTCTATGCTGCTCTATCGGGCACTCTGCTTTGGCATGAAGGCTGATGCGCTATGGGCTCTATGCTGCTCTATCGGGCACTCTGCTTTGGTATGAAGGCTGATGCGCTACGGGCTCTATGCTGCTCTATCGGGCACTCTGCTTTGGCATGAAGGCTGATGCGCTATGGACTGTATGCTACTCTATCGGGCACTCTGCTTTGGTATGAAGGCTGATGCGCTACGGGCTCTATGCTGCTCTATCGGGCACTCTGCTTTGGCATGAAGGCTGATGCGCTACGGGCTCTATGCTGCTCTATCGGGCACTCTGCTTTGGTATGAAGGCTGATGCGCTACGGGCTCTATGCTACTCTATCGGGCACTCTGCATTGGTATGAAGGCTGATGCGCTATGAACTCTATGCTATTCTATCGGGCACTCTGCTTTGGTATGAAGGCTGATGCGCTACGGGCTCTATGCTGCTCTATCGGGCACTCTGCTTTGGTATGAAGGCTGATGCGCTATGGACTCTATGCTACTCTATCGGGCACTCTGCTTTGGCATGAAGGCTGATGCGCTATGGACTGTATGCTACTCTATCGGGCACTCTGCTTTGGCATGAAGGCTGATGCGCTACGGGCTCTATGCTGCTCTATCGGGCGCTCTGCTTTGGCATGAAGGCTGATGCGCTATGGGCTCTATGCTACTCTATCGGGCACGCTGCTTTGGTATGAAGGCTGATGCGCTATGGGCTCTATGCTGCTCTATCGGGCACTCTGCTTTGGCATGAAGGCTGATGCGCTATGGACTGTATGCTACTCTATCGGGCACTCTGCTTTGGCATGAAGGCTGATGCGCTATGGGCTCTATGCTACTCTATCGGGCACTCTGCTTTGGCATGAAGGCTGATGCGCTATGGACTGTATGCTACTCTATCGGGCACTCTGCTTTGGCATGAAGGCTGATGCGCTATGGACTGTATGCTACTCTATCGGGCACGCTGCTTTGGTATGAAAGCTGATGCGCTATGGACTGTATGCTACTTTATCGGGCACTCTGCTTTGGCATGAAGGCCTATGCGCTATGGGCTCTATGCTACTTTATCGGGCACTCTGCTTTGGTATGAAGGCTGATGCGCTATGGGCTCTATGCTGCTCTATCGGGCGCTCTGCTTTGGTATGAAGGTTGATGCGCTATGGACTCTATGCTACTCTATCGGGCGCTCTGCTTTGGCATGAAGGCTGATGCGCTACGGGCTCTATGCTACTCTATCGGGCGCTCTGCTTTGGCATGAAGGCTGATGCGCTACGGGCTCTATGCTGCTCTATCGGGCACTCTGCTTTGGTATGAAGGCTGATGCGCTACGGGCTCTATGCTGCTCTATCGGGCACTCTGCTTTGGTATGAAGGTTGATGCGCTATGGGCTCTATGCTACTCTATCGGGCACTCTGCTTTGGTATGAAGGCTGATGCGCTACGGGCTCTATGCTGCTCTATCGGGCACTCTGCTTTGGCATGAAGGCTGATGCGCTATGGACTGTATGCTACTCTATCGGGCACTCTGCTTTGGCATGAAGGCTGATGCGCTATGGACTGTATGCTACTCTATCGGGCACGCTGCTTTGGTATGAAGGCTGATGCGCTATGGACTGTATGCTACTTTATCGGGCACTCTGCTTTGGCATGAAGGCTGATGCGCTATGGGCTCTATGCTACTTTATCGGGCACTCTGCTTTGGTATGAAGGCTGATGCGCTATGGGCTCTATGCTGCTCTATCGGGCACTCTGCATTGGTATGAAGGCTGATGCGCTATGAACTCTATGCTATTCTATCTGGCACTCTGCTTTGGTATGAAGGCTGATGCGCTATGGTCTGTATGCTACTCTATCGGGCACTCTGCTTTGGCATGAAGGCTGATGCGCTATGGGCTCTATGCTACTCTATCGGGCACTCTGCTTTGGTATGAAGGCTGATGCGCTATGGACTGTATGCTACTCTATCGGGCACTCTGCTTTGGTATGAAGGCTGATGCACTACGGGCTCTATGCTACTCTATCGGGCACTCTGCTTTGGCATGAAGGCTGATGCGCTACCGGCTCTATGCTGCTCTATCGGGCACTCTGCTTTGGTATGAAGGCTGATGCGCTACGGGCTCTATGCTGCTCTATCGGCAGGACGATGGCGCGCACGGAGCTGGGCGACACGTTCGTTACTTGATGAGACGTCAAAACCTGGACAACACGGCTATATTCCTGACGGTGTCCGGCCGTAAAGCTCAGCTGGGACAAGACGGCTTCCGGCTCATCGAGTCAGCAATGGAGACACTGGTGTGAAGCATGTATTCCTATATATCTATACACGCACTGTGGGCGGTTATACTGTTATATAATGATCCCAAGTTGTAATTATGCAAACGTTTAGTGTGAACGTACAAATGTGCGATGGCGAATTGGTATGCAAAATTCAAAGAAGCCTGATAGCTATTTCTGTCCTGAGTCAATATGTCGACCAGTTTTGACTCACCTTGTGCGTGATGTATTTCCTTGAATGTGTAATGAACAAGCCATTAATTCGTGTGACACAAGTGTCCAAACGCAACATTGCTAGTGGTAATGAATCACCTTGCATGAAACCCTTGAGTTATAGTTTAAATGTAGGCCAAGTGCGGTAAACCGGTCTCACGAGTGTTTCAATTGCAGCGAAGTGTTCGTATTACCTAAACCGTGAACTAACTGTCTGTTTCTCTCGATCTCGGCCACGTCCCACCACGGGAGGCTTCCTCTGATTAATTCAGTAGTGTGTGGCCTGGATAGCCTGCTGCTCGCCCCACAAATTGAGCTTGTGAATACTAAGTCACCAAATTAAACTACGGAGTAGTTAGCCTTAGCCCTCGTGGTCTTGACCGTGGCTAATAGCGAAGGTGTGAGGCAAATGCGTTGAGGTAACCAGCAGTCATGAGTCGTTCACGTGTCACGTTTTCCAATGAGACTTTAACTCCTGTTTTGTGACGGTGACGCAGGTGCGCGTTTAGTACTGAAATCGTAGTTCTGCTCGGTGTAAAATTTGTTCTTAGTAGCGCTTTGATTTAATTTCGTTTAACATTTCAAACTGTCCCTGCCACGTTTTGGATCTTCGCGTTAAATTGCCCAGAGACCTGGGCACTAACACGCGAGATACTGTGTATAAGTTATGTTTTGTTTCTAGCCTTTACGAGTACAACAACAGCCTCATGGCTCATATTAAAGTTGCATGTCGAGCTCTTTCCCGCCAAAACTAAAGAGGTCAAAATACTAATAAGAATCAGTCCTAGAATCATTCAAGACTTCTTTTATCTATACTCCACCCATGCCAGACTGCCAAATAGTGTCTCTTAGCCTTGCCCGTGATATCAATTTACCACAAGTTTTCATTTTAGTGGTAAACGTCATCAGTTTGTGTGATTCGCAATGCTTTGGTATAAGTAGCAGTACCACGACCGAGTTCTGTGGTGTCCCGGGATAGACACGTTTGCCACACCATAGCCAAAACGGCGATGTTTATCAGTTTTTTGAATTCATATAATGAAACGATCGAGTTTTCTGCAAATTTTGATATAAATTTCGCCTGGGCTTAGTTTTGGCGGGAAAGAACTCGACATGCAACTTTAATCTTGTCAACGAGAAGTTATGTCAGGCGTAGGCTATAACAATATAGAAGAAGACACTCTGAGATTATATGGGGGTTCTTGCAGAAATTCATTAACAGAAATTTTAAATATTACGCAATATGGCGACATAGTGGACAGTGAAATTGGAGAACCAGAATTTATCCAGCCGTCTCCTTATTTTGACAATGAAGAATCGGCAAAGCAAATGGCTGGTACCGATACTTTTGTTGTTATTAGTTTGAATTGTGGGTCGCTGTCGGCCAAATTTGACGAACTCAAAATATTTGTGGAAGAATTGTGCCATGCAGGTGTTGAAATAAGCGCAATATGTATTCAGGAAAGTTGGCTCTCTGCAGACTCTGATCTATCTCAATTTCAGTTAAGCGGGTTTCGCACATTGTCACAAGGTAAAATCTGTAGTGAACATGCTGGTCTATTAATTTGTCTGCGAGATGACTATACCTATAAATATTTATTCCCTCATGATACAACATCTGCATGGGAATGTCAATTTATTGAGGTATCTTGTGATTTTATGAAAAAGAGCGTTATAATTGGTAATATATATAGACCCCCTTGTGAATTGGTAGCAAATTATCACACGTTTACTGAAGAATTTAAAGGAGTTCTCTGTAATCTGGATAATCTCAATGGGGAAGTGCTAATAGCTGGTGATTTTAACATCGACCTTCTCAGGATTAATGAGAAAACAGTGATCAGCGACTTTCTTGACACTGTAATGGCGCGCAGCTTTATTCCCAAAATCACTTTCCCCACAAGACTATCGAGATATAGAGCTACGTTGATTGACAACTTTTTCTGCAAGCTTTCTCCAAAGATGTTGCACTCGAAGGCTGGTATCATTGTCACGGCACTCTCTGACCATATGCCATATTTTATGTCTTTTAAGTTTAATCAAGTGAATGTTACGCAGCCAAAATTGGTAGCTATCAGAACACTTGACAATGACTCAAAAGCACGATTTAAAGAGGAATTGCAATCTGTCGATGTGTGTTATCATATGGACATGGGCCCACTTGCCAACCCAAATGGTAACTATGATGTTCTGGAAACATGGCTCTTAAAAGCTAAAAATAAATGTCTCCCATTAAAATTGATTAGATTTCGTAAGCACAAGCATAAAAAGTCCATGTGGATTACAAACGGTATATTGAAATCTATTTCCAATCGGGATAAACTCAAAGCCACCCCGCCTGACTCATCTGAATATGACAGGAAAACAATTAATTTACGCACTTACAACAGAATAATTAGGCGAAGCATTAGCCTCGCCAAGAAACAGTACTTCCGATCGCGCTTTGATAAATGCAAAGGTGATATGAAACAAACCTGGAATGCTATTAAAGATATCTTAAGTAAATGCAAAAGTAAAAAACAATTTCCTGACAAATTCACTATCAACGGCCAGCTGGTTGAAAATCGACTATTACTAGCAAATAAGTTTAACTCCTATTTCTCCGATATTGGTCCAAGTACTGTAAAAGGGTTAAGCAAGAATTCCGATATGTCATTTAAAAAATACTTAAAAGATCCTCCTATTAATAAGTTTCACTTCAACGCTATGAACCGTGACTGTACCGAAAAGATAATTGATGCTCTGAAACCTAAATCACGCTCTGGTCACGACAACCTTAGTGTAAGATTATTGAAGGAAATAAAATATGAGGTGAGCAAAGCCCTTACCATAATCATAAATCAGTGTCTGTCAACCGGTTTGTTTCCAGATAAGTTAAAAATCGCAAAGGTAGTACCAGTTTATAAAAAAGGGAATGAAGGTTTGATTGAGAATTATCGTCCTATATCTATTCTTCCAGCTTTTTCTAAGGTACTAGAGAAAGTTATCGCCGACCAGCTTTATGATTATTTCGTGCGAAGCAAATTATTAAATAACAGTCAATATGGGTTTCGCCAACACCATTCAACAGATTTAGCTGTGATGGAACTCGTGGACCGAATATTACAAATAATGGATAAGGGACATATTCCTGTTAGTATATTTTTAGATCTGTCCAAAGCGTTTGACACCATAAATCACAACGTCCTTATATCTAAATTATCTCATTATGGGGTATCCGGTAGTTCTCTTGAATTACTCAAAAATTACGTGACGAATCGTAAGCAGTATGTTCAAATCGAAAATGTTCAATCTGATATGTCTGATATAGCAACAGGGATTCCACAAGGGTCTATTCTTGGTCCCCTATTTTTTATTATCTATACAAATGATATATTATCAGCTAGCGATATTTTCAAATTTATTATATATGCGGATGATACCACGCTGTTAAGTACTATGACTCCTGTCCCTAATGAGTCTAGCCTTGTAATAAATTGCGAATTGGCTAAAATTAGTGAGTGGCTTTATGCAAACAAACTTGCCCTGAATGCGGCAAAATCCAAGTTCATGATCTTTCATACACAACATAAATCTGTTAATGTTCCATCTTTGTTTATAAACAATACGCAAATTGAGTGCGTTGACAGTTTTGACATGCTTGGTATCGTCCTTGACAAACATATGAAATGGAATAAACATGTTGATAAGATCGCGAATAAAATCTCTAAAGTTGCTGGGATTCTAAATAAATTGAAATGGACCCTTCCTCGGCACATTTTACGCACTATTTATACCACCCTGATATCACCCCATCTAAATTATGGCATCCTTATATGGGGGTATAAGGCTGAACGTATCTCCAGACTGCAAAAAAGGGCTGTCAGAAATATTAATCTAAGTCGATTTAACGCCCACACAGAACCGATATTTAAAGAACTGAAATTGTTAAAATTGGATGATATGCGCATATTGCAAACCTTAAAGTTTTATTACAAGCTGAAGCATGATACATTACCGTGTTATTTCTCACAGTTACCGATTGTTCATAGCCATCAAATTCATCACCACAATACGAGATTCAATTCCCGATTGTCTACTACTATGGTATTCCACGACTTTGCAACTAACTGTATTCGACATAGCCTCGTTAAAGTTGTAAATGAAACTTCAACACTTATTCTTAACAAAATATATACGCATAGCTTACCGGCATTTGCAAGATATGTTAAGGATAATTTAATAATTAACTATGATTTCGAGTGTCACATCGAACATTGCTATATTTGCCGTCAGTTAATTGTCTGAATAACTTAAGTATATATATTGAAGCTGTTTATATGAGGTGTGTTTTTGATTTGAATTGAATACCTAAAATATTAGTGTATATATATTACTGTTATCTGTTGGTTGTTTATGTGTAACTGTATAACTTTATAAATCACAATGTTGGGTGGCTCTAGCGCCAGCGACCTTTAAGGTCTTAGTTGGAGTCTCCCGGCCAAGTCGACACTATTTGTTTCACTTCTCGTCTGTATTTACGTCATACTTGGTCAAATAAACGAATCTTGAATCTATCCGGCACTCTGCTTTGGTATGAAGGCTGATGCGCTACGGACTCTATGCTACTCTATCGGGCACTCTGCTTTGGCATTAAGGCTGATGCGCTATGGGCTCTATGCTACTCTATCTGGCACTCTGCTTTGGCATGAAGGCTGATGCGCTATGGGCTCTATGCTACTCTATCGGGCACTCTGCTTTGGTATGAAGGCTGATGCGCTACGGGCTCTATGCTACTCTATCGGGCACTCTGCTTTGGCATGAAGGCTGATGCGCTATGGGCTCTATGCTACTCTATCGGGCACTCTGCTTTGGCATGAAGGCTGATGCGCTATGGGCTCTATGCTACTCTATCGGGCACTCTGCTTTGGCATGAAGGCTGATGCGCTATGGGCTCTATGCTACTCTATCGGGCACTCTGCTTTGGTATGAAGGCTGATGCGCTATGGACTCTATGCTACTATATCGGGCACTCTGCTTTGGTATGAAGGCTGATGCGCTATGGACTCTATGCTACTCTATCGGGCACTCTGCTTTGGCATGAAGGCTGATGCGCTATGGGCTCTATGCTACTCTATCGGGCACTCTGCTTTGGTATGAAGGCTGATGCGCTATGGACTGTATGCTACTCTATCGGGCACTCTGCTTTGGTATGAAGGCTGATGCGCTATGGACTGTATGCTACTCTATCGGGCACTCTGCTTTGGCATGAAGGCTGATGCGCTATGGGCTCTATGCTACTCTATCGGGCACTCTGCTTTGGTATGAAGGCTGATGCGCTACGGGCTCTATGCTGCTCTATCGGGCACTCTGCTTTGGTATGAAGGCTGATGCGCTATGGACTCTATGCTACTATATCGGGCACTCTGCTTTGGTATGAAGGCTGATGCGCTATGGACTGTATGCTACTCTATCGGGCACTCTGCTTTGGCATGAAGGCTGATGCGCTATGGGCTCTATGCTACTCTATCGGGCACTCTGCTTTGGTATGAAGGCTGATGCGCTATGGACTGTATGCTACTCTATCGGGCACTCTGCTTTGGTATGAAGGCTGATGCGCTATGGACTGTATGATACTCTATCGGGCACTCTGCTTTGGTATGAAGGCTGATGCGCTATGGACTCTATGCTACTCTATCGGGCACTCTGCTTTGGTATGAAGGCTGATGCGCTATGGACTCTATGCTACTCTATCGGGCACTCTGCTTTGGTATGAAGGCTGATGCGCTATGGACTGTATGCTACTCTATCGGGCACTCTGCTTTGGCATGAAGGCTGATGCGCTATGGGCTCTATGCTACTTTATCGGGCACTCTGCTTTGGTATGAAGGCTGATGCGCTACGGGCTCTATGCTGCTCTATCGGGCACTCTGCTTTGGTATGAAGGCTGATGCGCTATGGACTCTATGCTACTCTATCGGGCACTCTGCTTTGGTATGAAGGTTGATGCGCTATGGACTCTATGCTACTCTATCGGGCACTCTGCTTTGGTATGAAGGCTGATGCGCTACGGGCTCTATGCTGCTCTATCGGGCACTCTGCTTTGGTATGAAGGCTGATGCGCTATGGACTCTATGCTACTCTATCGGGCACTCTGCTTTGGTATGAAGGTTGATGCGCTATGGACTGTATGCTACTCTATCGGGCACTCTGCTTTGGCATGAAGGCTGATGCGCTATGGGCTCTATGCTACTCTATCGGTCACTCTGCTTTGGTATGAAGGCTGATGCGCTACGGGCTCTATGCTGCTCTATCGGGCACTCTGCTTTGGTATGAAGGCTGATGCGCTATGGACTGTATGCTACTCTATCGGGCACTCTGCTTTGGCATGAAGGCTGATGCGCTATGGGCTCTATGCTACTCTATCGGGCACTCTGCTTTGGTATGAAGGCTGATGCGCTATGGACTCTATGCTACTCTATCTGGCACTCTGCTTTGCTATGAAGGCTGAAGCGCTATGGACTCTATGCTACTCTATCTATCTGGCACTTTGCTTTGGTATGAAGGCTACTCATTGTGTACCACCCTAATATTCATTGGTCCGCGGCACCACGCGGGGGGACAGGTATTATCAATGGGTAAAATATACTACATTTTGCCAAAATATGAGGCAAAACACTGCATTACAGTAACTATGGACTGTATGCTACTCTATCGGACACTCTGCTTTGGTATGAAGGCGTATGCGCTACGGGCTCTATGCTGCTCTATCGGGCTCGCTCGCATTGAGTGTTCTGGTCACCTGAGAGTCTAACGGCACGTGGATCGGTGGTTCGAGCCCTGCTGCGGCCATGTCTGTGTGGTGGCAGGATAAAGATCCCATGTCTTTCTTCGTAAAGGGTAGGGGGTTATCCCCGGGGACGGGATATGACCAAGAGTGGTTAAAGCGTGCTGAATAACCAACCAGCCATCTAACGTAATGCGGCGCCACATGAAGGGTCACAATATACGTCACTTGCTCCGGCCAAATGGCGCGCTGCTCGACATTGATGGGGCGGGTTGGCTTAATGTTTCTCTCGGTCAAAACGAAGCGTTAGCACTCGCCAAATTAATTTTAAGATGTAAACTTTCGGTGCAGATCGCGATTTGATTAGGTTGGACACCCGCTTTAGCATGTGTTGATGTATATGATGGTCTAAGCGAGACTGCCGTATGCGAAGAAGCAAAGTTGTCATAGACGTTGGGGCCGTTATGACTGCGTTTGATAATGCTTCATAAAGACTGGGACCGGGGGCGAGGGGGCAGGGGGTGCGGGGATAGTTCTAGGGGAGAGGGGATTTGTCTGTCTAGTTGTTTTAAAGCGTTATATTTGTAGTTCACTGCATATCGGATACTGCTAAGCGTTATTTGAGGACTGGCGAGTCGGTTGATACGTGCAGGCGTCACCCGTGGGCGCCTCCCCCGGTGACGCCTCACGCAAGGTCGTGGCTGACGTAAAGCAGGAGATCTAGTTATTGATGTCTCTGTTGTTGGCCGCATTAGTGCTGAACCAGGAAGGTGAATGAGTTAGGATTCTGCTCTCCATCCGGGTGATTGTAGCCACATCAGAGGGCAGGAATCTCAAGTCCCTTCAGCGGATCCAGAACACATTATCAAGTTACCCAATTATTTTGCGTCCACGATGTAGGAATGTAGGAATAAGCTAAATTATTATTATTATATGTTGATGGCGATACTGCAGAACTACACGGCCCTAGGCAACACACCTTCTAATACATACATCATCGCTCGCGTGTATTATTGTAATGTGTAGTTTGTGACGATACGACAGTCTCACAAAGTGACACAATAAATAGCAAATATTTGTTTATTGCAATAATAATAATAATAATAATAATTTTAATAATAGAATACAAATCACAACCTGAATCTTTGCATCTGGGATAAAAGTGTATGTTTACGGACGTGCTAAAAACAAACCAGGTATACATTTTCTGGACATGAAACTGATCAATATCGCAATTTGTGATGTGAATACACACGAATTAGCGTCAAACGTTACTTTGGGCCTGGCGGAAAGGTGGCCTTGGTATCACATTATTGCTTATATCACATTGAACTGCGGCCACAACCGGGCTGATACGTGTTGAAAGAAGCTCAAGACTGTAACCCATAAAGGATAAATGATAAATAAAAGATTACATTAATCATTTATACGTGTCTTTCTTTTTTAATTATATACACTTATTTGGTTTTCACAGTATATGCATGAATGAGTAGGAAAACATATTCTAAGCATATCTAATTCAATTGCAGAACGTCTTGCTATATATGTCAATTACATGTTATGCAGCAACATGTTTATTTCAGCGCGTGCTTATTTGATCCCAACGTTCTATATATAGAACAGCCAATGTGCGGAAGTGTAGCCCGTATATACATCGCGTCTTGTCTATTTATAGATCAAACGCAGCCGTCTGGCAATATATGATATAGCAAGTTATGTCAACGTATGATAAGCTGATATAGAGATAGAGTGGGAAAGCAAGATATTGGATATATTAACCCATGATAGGGTTTATTTGCATTGACGAGGATACTTAACGTTTTATACAAGAGAGGGGCGGATCCAGAAAATATGGACAGGGGGGGCCGGTTTTAGGGTCGAATCCATTTATGCTGGCTAGGGGGGTAGGGGCGGTATCGGTTTTCATATGTTAAATGGTATTAATGTCGGCCCTAAAAGGGGGGACCGGGGCCGGGTCGCCCCCCCCCACCCCCGGCCTTGGATCCGCTCCTGCAAAAAAGCCAAACCAGTAATAACAACATGCACCGAAGCCTGCGAACATGTGTTGATGGCTCACTGCCTCTGGCGATACGTATGGCGCCTTGCGGAGGCTCTGTGCGCAGTCAGCACGTCCCACTGGAAAGTTCTCGAAAATATAGTTCAGCAGCAAAAATGCGCTGGGATTTTCCGAAAGGAATTTTCCTTGCTGCGGAATATTACAGACGCTATGTCGTCGATCTACGTCAAACGTCCAACGTACTTCCGGTGACGTAGACCAACAAGCGTCCCGCCAGTGCGTCACGTGCCGTCCGCGTGACGCACTGAGCGACGAAGTTCTCTGGGCGTGTCGAGCGCTGGACAATGAATCACACCTTGGATTCTCGCGCAGACTGTGCATTCACGCCTTTGTAGGGCGGTCCCGGTACGGATCACGTAACCACCAATGTCGGATCCGGGAAGCTTGTGTGGCGATATGTCGATATATATTTGACTCTCATGCGCGAAAAGGCGAAGGAGTTCGGCAGCTGTATAGTTCTCCCTCTTTGCGAACGAGTAAGCAGTGGTCAGCAGCTGTATAGTTCTTCCTCTCCGCGAAGAAGTGTTCAGTGGTCGGCAGCTGCATAGTTCTCCCTCTCTGCGAAGGAGTTTTCTGTGGTCGGCAGCTGTAGGCTCAGCCTTCTGTTCTGTAAGACAAATATCGATATGTAGCTGTAAGACAGATATCAATACTAATGCTGAACATAACTGTGATATAATGCAGCCCATATATGGCTGAGTGCAGGACACGCGCAATTATCACGTTGAAGCTGATGAAGTCACATCCATTTTAAACATAACAATGCCATATCATGGATTTCCAAGGTGCGTCACAGCAAGCAGCGTTACAACATTACAGCAATAACAATAGCTGAACCTTCTAATTAGCATATGATGATTTTGACTTACTTCTATATAGCTGCCGAATCAGCTAGCAAACGATTGTAAACCGGAAGGGCCCGGCACTTCGTCATCGATGATGTCACTACCGACAGGGGTCGCCACCGACTGCACCTCAGCGTCGAAATATCCGGCGTTGTCCAGGTCGCTGGTGGTTAGAGCCTCGTCGCTGTAGAGGGCCTGCCAGGACGGGGCCGCCCTGCCCCGGGGGAGGGCCAGGCCGCGCTGCTGCTGCTGCGCCGGGACCGTGGGGCGGCGGATCATCACGTCGCGGTCAATGGCATCCCTGCAGCAGGAGGAGAGTCAATGAGACCAGTGCTTTGAGCGCAGCAAGCCATGATACGGTGCCGGTCATACAACAGTTGTGGTGGGACATCAGTTCCCCAAATAAACATATGTCGGTGATGAACTCTTGTTCCTAATGTAACAGTAAAATGCGATAGAAGCAGTCAGATTTCATCAACTCTGTAATTGACTAGAAACGGGAAAACGCGAGGTTTGCCATTTGTAGTCTCTGCTGTGAATCATGGTTCAACGTGAAGCAGAGTTACACTATCCACGCATGAATTAGGTCAAGGTCACTGGTGTACTCACACAAGGGCGTGAGCGGCCTTGCGCCTCTTGTTGGCGATGATGAGGCCGATGGTTAGGCCCAGGAGCAGGGCGCCCCCTATGCCCACCACCGTGCCTATTATCACGTTCTGGTTGATGCACCGATCAGATATTTGGAAATACAAATACTTATCGATGCACCTGCGAGTAACAGAATGAGAAAGAAAACATGATGTTTTATAATGAAACGCGTCAACAGCTTAAATGGGGTTGGTTTATTCATTAAAAGCTCTATAGCGTCCATGGTTTATATTTAGTGAAGCTCTCTTATGACCCCCAGCCCGTCCCGATTTTGCAGGGCGAGAAGAACCCATAATTGAAATAATTATGTAATATAAATAAAATAATGACTTTAGAATCTTACATGCGACATTTTCAATGTAGGTCACCAGACGCTGTCATATAGTGTTGTTCAAGATACGATATGGGATATGGGCAATCTGGTTTCTGGAATTTACCATGTTCTTGCACTCCTAAGAGGTTTTAATCTTTCACTGATTTTAAAGATCTTCCAGATAGTCACCTTACCGTTCACAATCTTGTTAACAAATTATTTAAACTCAAGCATGCTGTATTGTGTCAAACGATTGAGAGAGATCAGGTTTATTGATGGGCACTTCTCTCGAGTTTGGTTCATAATCTTGCGCTTGCATAGCAAACTAAAGCGTACGTGGCATGCATATGGTTCCCCGCCCCCTAACTGCAGCAGATCGGTCAGGTCTCTTGAAGCTTAGCCTTGGTAGCCGACCGTCTGAAGGCTGCGACATTGTAAGCTGATGCCCAAGCTATCTTCATCAGGCGCCAATTGTTCGGTCCTCCGGGCCAACAGAGGGCTGTTGCCAAGTTTAAAGATGGAAGTACAGTACGCCGTTTGTAATAACTAAAGTGGGCCATTTAAGTACTCAATACACGTGCCTGCATTCGTCCTGCGAGCGGTCAGTCTGGTTAGGAGTGAAGCATGTTTTGAAGTCTGACTCGAGGCAGGCCGTGACACACAGCGCCACCCTGGGGGTGGACGGGTTCGTACAGGCCTCACACGGGTTGGGGCAGAGGTTCTCGAAGTAGTTGAGACACGGGTTGTTCACCTCTTCGTCTATCCTCGACTCTGTACGGAAGTAAACAAAAGTTCGTGGATCTGCCGATGTGTAATATGGAAAACAAGCAAATATATCTGCTTGGATATAGATACATTCCTTTAATAATTCATTTACGAACTGAACCTGTATTATGGTAATATTGATATACCTGCTGTAATTGGCTCCACTACTAATATTCTTACATTTTATTCCATTGCCACTATTTTATCACTATTTTATTATGATCCCCACATCTGCTACTTTGATTAATACTCAGAAGGAATCACAACTAATATTATGACTGTACCCGCGATGTGTCATATTTTTATTGCGTTCATATTTGTGAAATATCTTTATGTTAGTTTTCCCTCTTTGCCAAAGCCCTTAATGTAATAATAATACTGGCAGTAGAGCTGCCAGGGCCACTGCCAATTGTGAATGGCATTGGCATCGCAAATCACCTTCAACAGGAAGTTCTATGCCCTTTGTGGTGTCGTCAATGTAGTCCTGGTTGATCGGGTAGTTAAACCCCTGGTACGGAATGGTAGTGTTCTTCAGTTGCTCGAGGAACGTGTCGTTGATGAAGGCGAACATGTCTGAGACCACTATACTCTGCAGCATGGCCTCCATCTGATAGAGGATGGTGAAGTTGGCGATGGTGCTGACGTTGGGGGAAGCTCTCATGGTGGGCTTCGAACGTCGCACCCGCGTGGGCGACTGCGGACTGCAATCACACAATTGTTTTTTACAAGATTCCATCAAGCCTAGAGAAAGTGCACCGGCCTGACCAACCGAACTGCATTAAAAATCCTGCCTTTACACATCATATTTTTGCATAAATCAATGAGGAATTTAACGCACCATTGACATATAGACTGTTTTTCCAATATTCCGTAGGCCGTGAACAGTGACGAAAGGCCAACTACGCCACGGGGCGAACACCCAATCATCCCCAGACCGAGACAAACATCGAATATGTTGGAACTTTTCTGAAGTACCAACATGTGTACTGCTGTTCATATATAACAATGTGCTGATCTGCAGTACGAACATACTTACCAGTATTAATTGATAACAATATGGTACTGATCTGCAGTACAAACACACTTACCAGTATTCATTGATACAATTAATGTGGTACTGATCTGCAGTACGAACACATTTACCAGTATTCAGTGATGCAATATAGCACTGGTCTGCCGTACAAACACACTTACTGGTCGTATTCAATGATACAATATGGTACTGATCTGCAATACAAACACACTTACTAGTATTCAGTGATACAATGTGGTACTGATCTGCAGTACGAACACACTTATCAGTATTCAGTGAACACAATGTGGTACCGATCTGCAAAACGAACATACTTACCAGTATTCTGTGATTACAAAATAGTACTGATCTATAGTACAAACACACTTACTAGTACTCATTGACGACGATGTGATCCCAGCCAGCCAGAGCGCTGAGCATGTTCGGGTCACCCGTGTATTCCTCAAAGATCAAGTCCATCTGTCGTCAAAGATTATATATCACATTAAAGATCGTTGTAATACATTTTGTATTTTGCACCGTGACTGCTGATTTGCTAAGTATTTGAGATTCCAAGCAGAATGGCCGTTTCTTTCTGCCGATTCTTTGACATATACAGTCCAACAATATAAAATGAATATTTTAGACTTTTGCCGTTTGCCTTGCCTTCCGTTTCCAATTCGGTGTACTGGAATTTCCTTTGAATGTTAAGTGATCTAACATACATTGGTCGGATATAGTTATTAGTTAAAATAGTTACAATAGTTATTATTGTAACTGTTAAGCAATTGCCCGTTTTTGAGAAATAAATAGGCATTATTCCTTGTTGTGATATTAATTCTTACCTGATGGCAATTCTCTTATGCAATTCGTTGTATATTCAAATGCACGATTACAAGATATATGCAGAAACAATTAATCGTTCACGGCAATTCACGCTTCATGCGACCGTGGTTTCATAACTTTCAACCAAAATATGTGTACCATTGGCGTGGAAGGCACATTTTGTGATAAATGGCGCTGCGTTACAACTTCCAAAGACGTAATTTGGTGGCAAGAATGTATAATTCTGGTACGATGATCATTGTATCTGTACAATACATGTGTGATATGTTCGTACCTCGTGCTCTGCTAGTCGAGAAAATTGGTTGAATGCAATTGAGTCAGGGTCTCCGAGATCATCTGTGTATTGCAGAAAGTTTATCTCACAGGACAACAATACGTGATAGAACGCATCATCTGGAAAGAAAGTAAACACATATAATCTAGAATCTACCCAAGGCTCGACATGTCTTTGACATTGATAAGAGAAGTCTGGCGAATCGGCTGCAATCAACTAAGACCTACTAATACATTTACGGATAACCCAGTTTCACCCGTTACTGATGCTATGAGAGAATGCGTTATATTTAAAAATTAATTATTAGGTAAAGTGACAAACTGGTATAATATCTGTATTGTGCATGACTATATAGTACAGCATAGATACGATTCCAGAAAGAGGTAATTGTCCGGATCTTGTTGCTCCAAGATCACAATCCAGCGCAAATCCGACACGATGACCTATTATGGGGAGTCTGCGACTCCAATGTGTATGTGCGCATCATGATTGTGGACCAGATCAGTTATCGGCATTTCGCACTGAAGATGCAGAAATGCCCCTTTGAGTTACGCCACCATCATTGAACAACAAAGAGCTAAGCAAATTGCCGATACTTATCAGTTTCCATCATTTTGATAGACCGTTTAGTTTTCGTGAACTGATGCTTACCATACGAGGGGATAGACTCTCCAGGCGCCAAAGTTGTCGCGGATGTCGGGATCACTGTGGTTGCAGCTAAGGCCGTTGTTGTCGCAGTTGAGTTGCTCACCGGAGCCACCGTAGCGGCTTGCGTCTGTGTTGTGGTCGGTAGTTCCGTTGTTTCTGATAGAGTTGTCGAAAGCGTTGTAGTTTGGGGCTGAGATGTAGACTTCAGCGTAGTTTCCGCCAACGTGATGGTTGGCAGTGTCGTTGGATTTGATGTTGATTGTTGAGAGGTTGTCGGAGCTGTGGTTGTTTGGGTCTGTGTTGTTGTTTCGGACAACGTCATGGTCGCCTGTGATGTTGGCTGACTAGTGGTTGGGCTAGCAGTGGTTTCCGCCTGAGTAGTAGTTGGCAGGGCAGTTGTGACAGCACTTGTCGTTGTTTGCGTTGTGGTTTGTTGTTCTGTGGTTTCTGATTGAGTTGTCGATAACGTTGTAGTTTGGGGCTGAGATGTAGACTTCAGCGTAGTTTCCGCCACCGTGGTGGTTGGCAGTGTTGTTGGATTTGATGTTGATTGTTGAGAGGTTGTCGGAAGTGTGGTTGTTTGGGTCTGTGTTGTTGTTTCGGACAAGGTCGTGGTCGCCTGTGATGTTGGCTGACTGGTGGTTGGGTTAGCAGTGGCCTCCGCCTGAGTAGTAGTTGGCAGGGCAGTTGTGACAGCACTTGTCGTTGTTTGCGTTGTGGTCGGTTGTTCCGTGGTTTCTGATTGAGTTGTCGATTGCGTTGTAGTTTGGGGCTGAGATGTAGACTTCAGCGTAGTTTCCGCCACCGTGGTGGTTGGCAGTGTTGTTGGATTTGATGTTGGTTGTTGAGAGGTTGTCGGAGCTGTGGTTGTTTGGGTCTCTGTTGTTGTTTCGGAAAAGGTCGTGGTCGTCTGTGATGTTGGCTGACTAGTGGTTGGGCTAGCAGTAGTTTCCGCCAGAGTAGTAGTTGGCAGGGCAGTTGCGACAGCACTTGTCGCTGTTTGCGTTGTGGTCTGTTGTTCTGTGGTTGGTGATTGTGTTGTCGATAACGTTGTAGTTTGGGGCCGAGATGTAGACTTCAGCGTAGTTTCCGCTACCGTGGTGGTTGGCAGTGTTGTTGGATTTGATGTTGATTGTTGAGAGGTTGTCGGAGCTGTGGTTGTTTGGGTCTTTGTTGCTGTTTCGGACAAGGTCGTGGTCGCCTGTGATGTTGGCTGACTGGTGGTTGGACTAGCAGTGGTTTCCGCCTGAGTAGTAGTTGGCAGGGCAGTTGTGACAGCACTTGTCGTTGTTCGCGTTGTGGTCTGTTGCTCTGTGGTTTCTGATTGAGTTGTCGATAACGTTGTAGTTTGGGGCTGAGATGTAGACTTCAGCGTAGTTTCCGCCACCGTGGTGGTTGGCAGTGTTGTTGGATTTGATGTTGATTGTTGAGAGGTTGTCGGAGCTGTGGTTGTTTGGGTCTGTGTTGTTGTTTCGGACAAGGTCGTGGTCGCCTGTGATGTTGGCTGACTGGTGGTTGGGTTAGCAGTGGCCTCCGCCTGAGTAGTAGTTGGCAGGGCAATTGTGACAGCACTTGTCGTTGTTTGCGTTGTGGTCGGTTGTTCCGTGGTTTCTGATTGAGTTGTCGATAGCGTTGTAATTTGGGGCTGAGATGTAGACTTCAGCGTAGTTTCCGCCACCGTGGTGGTTGGCAGTGTTGTTGGATTTGATGTTGCTTGTTGAGAGGTTGTCGGAACTGTGGTTGTTTGGGTCTCTGTTGTTGTTTCGGAAAAGGTCGGGGTCGCCTGTGATGTTGGCTGACTGGTGGTTGGGTTAGCAGTGGCCTCCGCCTGAGTAGTAGTTGGCAGGGCAGTTGTGACAGCACTTGTCGTTGTTTGCGTTGTGGTCGGTTGTTCCGTGGTTTCTGATTGAGTTGTCGATAGCGTTGTAATTTGGGGCTGAGATGTAGACTTCAGCGTAGTTTCCGCCACCGTGGTGGTTGGCAGTGTTGTTCGATTTGATGTTGATTGTTGAGAGGTTGTCGGAACTGTGGTTGTTTGGGTCTGTGTTGTGGTTTGGGACAAGGTCGTGGTCGCCTGTGATGTTGGCTGACTGGTGGTTGGGCTAGCAGTGGTTTCCGCCTGAGTAGTAGTTGGCAGGGCAGTTGTGACAGCACTTGTCGTTGTTTGCGTTGTGGTCTGTGGTTCTGTAGTTTCTGATTGAGTTGTCGATAACGTTGTAGTTTGGGGCTGAGATGTAGACTTCAGCGTAGTTTCCGCCACCGTGGTGGTTGGCAGTGTTGTTGGATTTGATGTTGATTGTTGAGACGTTGTCGGAGCTGTAGTTGTTTGGGTCTGTGTTGTTGTTTCGGACAAGGTCGTGGTCGCCTGTGATGTTGGCTGACTGGAGGTTGGGCTAGCAGTGGCCTCCGCCTGAGTAGTAGTTGGCAGGGCAGTTGTGACAGCACTTGTGGTTGTTTGCGTTGTGGTCGGTTGTTCCGTGGTTTCTGATTGAGTTGTCGATTGCGTTGTAGTTTGGGGCTGAGATGTAGACTTCAGCGTAGTTTCCGCCACCGTGGTGGTTGGCAGTGTTGTTGGATTTGATGTTGATTGTTGAGAGGTTGTCGGAGCTGTGGTTGTTTGGGTCTCTGTTGTTGTTTCGGAAAAGGTCGGGGTCGCCTGTGATGTTGGCTGACTAGTGGTTGGGCTAGCAGTGGTTTCCGCCTGAGTAGTAGTTGGCAGGGCAGTTGTGACAGCACTTGTCGTTGTTTGCGTTGTGGTCGGTTGTTCCGTGGTTTCTGATTGAGTCTTCGATAGCGTTGTAGCTTGGGGCTGAGATGTAGACTTCAGCGTAGTTTCCGCCACCGTGGTGGTTGGCGTTGTTGTTGGATTTGATGTTGATTGTTGAGAGGTTGTCGGAGCTGTAGTTGTTTGGGTCTCTGTTGTTGTTTCGGACAAGGTCGTGGTCGCCTGTGATGTTGGCTGACTAGTGGTTGGGCTAGCAGTGGTTTCCGCCTGAGTAGTACTTGGCAGGGCAGTTGTGACAGCACTTGTCGTTGTTTGCGTTGTGGTCGGTTGTTCCGTGGTTTCTGATTGAGTCTTCGATAGCGTTGTAGCTTGGGGCTGAGATGTAGACTTCAGCGTAGTTTCCGCCACCGTGGTGGTTGGCGTTGTTGTTGGATTTGATGTTGATTGTTGAGAGGTTGTCGGAGTTGTGGTTGTTTGGGTTTGTGTTGTTGTTTCGGAAAAGGTCGTGTTCGGCTGTGATGTTGGCTCACTAGTGGCTGGGCTAGCAGTGGTTTCCGACTGAGTAATAGTTGGCAGGGCAGTTGTGACAGCACTTGTCGTTGTTTGCGCTGTGGTCGGTTGTTCCGTGGTTTCTGATTGAGTTGTCGATAGTGTTGTAGTTTGGGGCTGAGATATAGACTTCAGCGTAGTTTCCGCCACCGTGGTGGTTGGCAGTGTTGTTGTATTTGATGTTGATTGTTGAGAGGTTGTCGGAGATGTGGTTGTTTGGGTCTCTGTTGTTGTTTCGGACAAGGTCGTGGTCGCCTGTGATGTTGACTGACTAGTGGTTGGGCGAGCAGTGGTTTCCGCCTGAGTAGTAGTTGGCAGGGCAGTTGTGACAGCACTTGTCGTTGTTTGCGTTGTGGTCTGTTGTTCTGTGGTTTCTGATTGAGTTGTCGATAACGTTGTAGTTTGGGGCTGAGATGTAGACTTCAGCGTAGTTTCCGCCACCGTGGTGGTTGGCAGTATTGTTGGATTTGATGTTGATTGTTGAAAGGTTGTCGGAGCTGTAGTTGTTTGGGTCTGTGTTGTTGTTTCGGACAAGGTCGTGGTCGCCTGTGATGTTGGCTGACTGGTGGTTGGACTAGCAGTGGCCTCCGACTGAGTAGTAGTTGGCAGGGCAGTTGTGACAGCACTTGTCGTTGTTTGCGTTGTGGTCGGTTGTTCCGTGGTTTCTGATTGAGTTGTCGATTGCGTTGTAGTTTGGGGCTGAGATGTAGACTTCAGCGTAGTTTCCGCCGCCGCGGTGGTTGGCAGTGTTGTTGGATTTGATGTTGATTGTTGAGAGGTTGTCGGAACTGTGGTTGTTTGGGTCTGTGTTGTGGTTTGGGACAAGGTCGTGGTCGCCTGTGATGTTGGCTGACTGGTGGTTGGGCTAGCAGTGGTTTCCGCCTGAGTAGTAGTTGGCAGGGCAGTTGTGACAGCACTTGTCGTTGTTTGCGTTGTGGTCTGTGGTTCTGTGGTTTCTGATTGAGTTGTCGATAACGTTGTAGTTTGGGGCTGAGATGTAGACTTCAGCGTAGTTTCCGCCACCGTGGTGGTTGGCAG
This sequence comes from Arenicola marina, assembly GCA_964019135.1. Taxonomy (NCBI): domain Eukaryota; kingdom Metazoa; phylum Annelida; class Polychaeta; family Arenicolidae; genus Arenicola; species Arenicola marina. The sequence goes on along the minus strand of OZ025265.1, from coordinate 5,486,162 downwards.
TGTTGTTGGATTTGATGTTGATTGTTGAGACGTTGTCGGAGCTGTAGTTGTTTGGGTCTGTGTTGTTGTTTCGGACAAGGTCGTGGTCGCCTGTGATGTTGGTTGACTGGAGGTTGGGCTAGCAGTGGCCTCCGCCTGAGTAGTAGTTGGCAGGGCAGTTGTGACAGCACTTGTGGTTGTTTGCGTTGTGGTCGGTTGTTCCGTGGTTTCTGATTGAGTTGTGGATTGCGTTGTAGTTTGGGGCTGAGATGTAGACTTCAGCGTAGTTTCCGCCACCGTGGTGGTTGGCAGTGTTGTTGGATTTGATGTTGATTGTTGAGAGGTTGTCGGAGCTGTGGTTGTTTGGGTCTCTGTTGTTGTTTCGGAAAAGGTCGGGGTCGCCTGTGATGTTGGCTGACTAGTGGTTGGGCTAGCAGTGGTTTCCGCCTGAGTAGTAGTTGGCAGGGCAGTTGTGACAGCACTTGTCGTTGTTTGCGTTGTGGTCGGTTGTTCCGTGGTTTCTGATTGAGTTGTCGATAGCGTTGTACTTTGGGGCTGAGATGTAGACTTCAGCGTAGTTTCCGCCACCGTGGTGGCTGGCAGTGTTGTTGGATTTGATGTTGATTGTTGAGAGGTTGTCGGAACTGTGGTTGTTTGGGTCTGTGTTGTGGTTTGGGACAAGGTTGTGGTCGCCTGTGATGTTGGCTGACTGGTGGTTGGGCTAGCAGTGGTTTTCGCCTGAGTAGTAGTTGGCAGGGCAGTTGTGACAGCACTTGTCGTTGTTTGCGTTGTGGTCGGTTGTTCCGTGGTTTCTGATTGAGTTGTCGATAGCGTTGTAGTTTGGGGCTGAGATGTAAATTTCAGCGTAGTTTCCGCCACCGTGGTGGTTGGCAGTGTTGTTGGATTTGATGTTGATTGTTGAGAGGTTGTCGGAGCTGTAGTTGTTTGGGTCTGTGTTGTTGTTTCGGACAAGGTCGTGGTCGCCTGTGATGTTGGCTGACTGGTGGTTGGACTAGCAGTGGCCTCCGACTGAGTAGTAGTTGGCAGGGCAGTTGTGACAGCACTTGTCGTTGTTTGCGTTGTGGTCGGTTGTTCCGTGGTTTCTGATTGAGTTGTCGATTGCGTTGTAGTTTGGGGCTGAGATGTAGACTTCAACGTAGTTTCCGCCACCGTGGTGGTTGGCAGTGTTGTTATATTTGATGGTGATTGGTGAGAGGTTGTCGGAGCTGTGGTTGTGTGGGTCTTTGTTACTGTTTCGGACAAGGTCGTGGTCGCCTGTGATGTTGGCTCACTAGTGGTTGGGCTAGCAGTGGTTTCCGCCTGAGTAGTAGTTGGCAGGGCAGTTGTGACAGCACTTGTCGTTGTTTGCGTCGTGGTCTGTTGCTCTGTGGTTTCTGATTGAGTTGTCGATAGCGTTGTAATTTGGGGCTGAGATGTAGACTTCAGCGTAGTTTCCGCCACCGTGGTGGTTGGCAGTTTTGTTGGATTTGATGTTGATTGTTGAGAGGTTGTCGGAGCTGTGGTTGCTTGGGTCTTTGTTGCTGTTTCGGACAAGGTCGTGGTCGCCTGTGATGTTGGCTGACTAGTGGTTGGGCTAGCAGTGGTTTCCGCCTGAGTAGTAGTTGGCAGGGCAGTTGTGACAGCACTTGTCGTTGTTTGCGTTGTGGTCTGTTGCTCTGTGGTTTCTGATTGAGTCTTCGATAGCGTTGTAGCTTGGGGCTGAGATGTAGACTTCAGCGTAGTTTCCGCCACCGTGGTGGTTGGCAGTGTTGTTGGATTTGATGTTGATTGTTGAGAGGTTGTCGGAGCTGTGGTTGTTTGGGTCTCTGTTGTTGTTTCGGAAAAGGTCGGGGTCGCCTGTGATGTTGGCTGACTAGTGGTTGGGCTAGCAGTGGTTTCCGCCTGAGTAGTAGTTGGCAGGGCAGTTGTGACAGCACTTGTCGTTGTTTGCGTTGTGGTCGGTTGTTCCGTGGTTTCTGATTGAGTTGTCGATAGCGTTGTACTTTGGGGCTGAGATGTAGACTTCAGCGTAGTTTCCGCCACCGTGGTGGCTGGCAGTGTTGTTGGATTTGATGTTGATTGTTGAGAGGTTGTCGGAACTGTGGTTGTTTGGGTCTGTGTTGTGGTTTGGGACAAGGTCGTGGTCGCCTGTGATGTTGGCTGACTGGTGGTTGGGCTAGCAGTGGTTTTCGCCTGAGTAGTATTTGGCAGGGCAGTTGTGACAGCACTTGTCGTTGTTTGCGTTGTGGTCGGTTGTTCCGTGGTTTCTGATTGAGTTGTCGATAGCGTTGTAGTTTGGGGCTGAGATGTAAATTTCAGCGTAGTTTCCGCCACCGTGGTGGTTGGCAGTGTTGTTGGATTTGATGTTGATTGTTGAGAGGTTGTCGGAGCTGTAGTTGTTTGGGTCTGTGTTGTTGTTTCGGACAAGGTCGTGGTCGCCTGTGATGTTGGCTGACTGGTGGTTGGACTAGCAGTGGCCTCCGACTGAGTAGTAGTTGGCAGGGCAGTTGTGACAGCACTTGTCGTTGTTTGCGTTGTGGTCGGTTGTTCCGTGGTTTCTGATTGAGTTGTCGATAACGTTGTAGTTTGGGGCTGAGATGTAGACTTCAGCGTAGTTTCCGCCACCGTGGTGGTTGGCAGTGTTGTTGGATTTGATGTTGATTGTTGAGAGGTTGTCGGAGCTGTAGTTGTTTGGGTCTGTGTTGTTGTTTCGGACAAGGTCGTGGTCGCCTGTGATGTTGGTTGACTGGAGGTTGGGCTAGCAGTGGCCTCCGCCTGAGTAGTAGTTGGCAGGGCAGTTGTGACAGCACTTGTGGTTGTTTGCGTTGTGGTCGGTTGTTCCGTGGTTTCTGATTGAGTTGTCGATTGCGTTGTAGTTTGGGGCTGAGATGTAGACTTCAGCGTAGTTTCCGCCACCGTGGTGGTTGGCAGTGTTGTTGGATTTGATGTTGATTGTTGAGAGGTTGTCGGAGCTGTGGTTGTTTGGGTCTCTGTTGTTGTTTCGGAAAAGGTCGGGGTCGCCTGTGATGTTGGCTGACTAGTGGTTGGGCTAGCAGTGGTTTCCGCCTGAGTAGTAGTTGGCAGGGCAGTTGTGACAGCACTTGTCGTTGTTTGCGTTGTGGTCGGTTGTTCCGTGGTTTCTGATTGAGTTGTCGATAGCGTTGTACTTTGGGGCTGAGATGTAGACTTCAGCGTAGTTTCCGCCACCGTGGTGGCTGGCAGTGTTGTTGGATTTGATGTTGATTGTTGAGAGGTTGTCGGAACTGTGGTTGTTTGGGTCTGTGTTGTGGTTTGGGACAAGGTCGTGGTCGCCTGTGATGTTGGCTGACTGGTGGTTGGGCTAGCAGTGGTTTTCGCCTGAGTAGTAGTTGGCAGGGCAGTTGTGACAGCACTTGTCGTTGTTTGCGTTGTGGTCGGTTGTTCCGTGGTTTCTGATTGAGTTGTCGATAGCGTTGTAGTTTGGGGCTGAGATGTAAATTTCAGCGTAGTTTCCGCCACCGTGGTGGTTGGCAGTGTTGTTGGATTTGATGTTGATTGTTGAGAGGTTGTCGGAGCTGTAGTTGTTTGGGTCTGTGTTGTTGTTTCGGACAAGGTCGTGGTCGCCTGTGATGTTGGCTGACTGGTGGTTGGACTAGCAGTGGCCTCCGACTGAGTAGTAGTTGGCAGGGCAGTTGTGACAGCACTTGTCGTTGTTTGCGTTGTGGTCGGTTGTTCCGTGGTTTCTGATTGAGTTGTCGATTGCGTTGTAGTTTGGGGCTGAGATGTAGACTTCAACGTAGTTTCCGCCACCGTGGTGGTTGGCAGTGTTGTTATATTTGATGGTGATTGTTGAGAGGTTGTCGGAGCTGTGGTTGTGTGGGTCTTTGTTACTGTTTCGGACAAGGTCGTGGTCGCCTGTGATGTTGGCTCACTAGTGGTTGGGCTAGCAGTGGTTTCCGCCTGAGTAGTAGTTGGCAGGGCAGTTGTGACAGCACTTGTCGTTGTTTGCGTCGTGGTCTGTTGCTCTGTGGTTTCTGATTGAGTTGTCGATAGCGTTGTAATTTGGGGCTGAGATGTAGACTTCAGCGTAGTTTCCGCCACCGTGGTGGTTGGCAGTTTTGTTGGATTTGATGTTGATTGTTGAGAGGTTGTCGGAGCTGTGGTTGCTTGGGTCTTTGTTGCTGTTTCGGACAAGGTCGTGGTCGCCTGTGATGTTGGCTGACTAGTGGTTGGGCTAGCAGTGGTTTCCGCCTGAGTAGTAGTTGGCAGGGCAGTTGTGACAGCACTTGTCGTTGTTTGCGTTGTGGTCTGTTGCTCTGTGGTTTCTGATTGAGTCTTCGATAGCGTTGTAGCTTGGGGCTGAGATGTAGACTTCAGCGTAGTTTCCGCCACCGTGGTGGTTGGCAGTGTTGTTGGATTTGATGTTGATTGTTGAGAGGTTGTCGGAGCTGTGGTTGTTTGGGTCTCTGTTGTTGTTTCGGACAAGGTCGGGGTCGCCTGTGATGTTGGCTGACTAGTGGTTGGGCTAGCAGTGGTTTCCGCCTGAGTAGTAGTTGGCAGGGCAGTTGTGACAGCACTTGTCGTTGTTTGCGTTGTGGTCGGTTGTTCCGTGGTTTCTGATTGAGTTGTCGATAGCGTTGTACTTTGGGGCTGAGATGTAGAATTCAGCGTAGTTTCCGCCACCGTGGTGGCTGGCAGTGTTGTTGGATTTGATGTTGATTGTTGAGAGGTTGTCGGAACTGTGGTTGTTTGGGTCTGTGTTGTGGTTTGGGACAAGGTCGTGGTCGCCTGTGATGTTGGCTGACTGGTGGTTGGGCTAGCAGTGGTTTTCGCCTGAGTAGTAGTTGGCAGGGCAGTTGTGACAGCACTTGTCGTTGTTTGCGTTGTGGTCGGTTGTTCCGTGGTTTCTGATTGAGTTGTCGATAGCGTTGTAGTTTGGGGCTGAGATGTAAATTTCAGCGTAGTTTCCGCCACCGTGGTGGTTGGCAGTGTTGTTGGATTTGATGTTGATTGTTGAGAGGTTGTCGGAGCTGTAGTTGTTTGGGTCTGTGTTGTTGTTTCGGACAAGGTCGTGGTCGCCTGTGATGTTGGCTGACTGGTGGTTGGACTAGCAGTGGCCTCCGACTGAGTAGTAGTTGGCAGGGCAGTTGTGACAGCACTTGTCGTTGTTTGCGTTGTGGTCTGTTGCTCTGTGGTTTCTGATTGAGTCTTCGATAGCGTTGTAGCTTGGGGCTGAGATGTAGACTTCAGCGTAGTTTCCGCCACCGTGGTGGTTGGCGTTGTTGTTGGATTTGATGTTGATTGTTGAGAGGTTGTCGGAGTTGTGGTTGTTTGGGTTTGTGTTGTTGTTTCGGAAAAGGTCGTGTTCGACTGTGATGTTGGCTCACTAGTGGCTGGGCTAGCAGTGGTTTCCGACTGAGTAATAGTTGGCAGGGCAGTTGTGACAGCACTTGTCGTTTTTTGCGTTGTGGTCGGTTGTTCCGTGGTTTCTGATTGAGTTGTCGATAACGTTGTAGTTTGGGGCTGAGATGCAGACTTCAGCGTTGTTTCCGCCACGGTGGTGGTTGGCAGTTCTGTTGGATTTGATGTTGATTGTTGAGAGGTTGTCGGAGCTGTGGTTGTTTGGGTCTCTGTTGTTGTTTCGGACAAGGTCGTGGTCGCTTGTGTTGTTGGCTGACTGGTGGTTTGGCTAGCAGTGGCTTCCGCCTGAGTAGTAGTTGGCAGGGCAGTTGTGACAGCACTTGTCGTTGTTTGCGTTGTGGTCTGTTGCTCTGTGGTTTCTGATTGAGTCTTCGATAGCGTTGTAGCTTGGGGCTGAGATGTAGACTTCAGCGTAGTTTCCGCCACCGTGGTGGTTGGCAGTGTTGTTGGATTTGATGTTGATTGTTGAGAGGTTGTCGGAGCTGTGGTTGTTTGGGTCTCTGTTGTTGTTTCGGAAAAGGTCGGGGTCGCCTGTGATGTTGGCTGACTAGTGGTTGGGCTAGCAGTGGTTTCCGCCTGAGTAGTAGTTGGCAGGGCAGTTGTGACAGCACTTGTCGTTGTTTGCGTTGTGGTCGGTTGTTCCGTGGTTTCTGATTGAGTTGTCGATAGCGTTGTACTTTGGGGCTGAGATGTAGAATTCAGCGTAGTTTCCGCCACCGTGGTGGCTGGCAGTGTTGTTGGATTTGATGTTGATTGTTGAGAGGTTGTCGGAACTGTGGTTGTTTGGGTCTGTGTTGTGGTTTGGGACAAGGTCGTGGTCGCCTGTGATGTTGGCTGACTGGTGGTTGGGCTAGCAGTGGTTTTCGCCTGAGTAGTAGTTGGCAGGGCAGTTGTGACAGCACTTGTCGTTGTTTGCGTTGTGGTCGGTTGTTCCGTGGTTTCTGATTGAGTTGTCGATAGCGTTGTAGTTTGGGGCTGAGATGTAAATTTCAGCGTAGTTTCCGCCACCGTGGTGGTTGGCAGTGTTGTTGGATTTGATGTTGATTGTTGAGAGGTTGTCGGAGCTGTAGTTGTTTGGGTCTGTGTTGTTGTTTCGGACAAGGTCGTGGTCGCCTGTGATGTTGGCTGACTGGTGGTTGGACTAGCAGTGGCCTCCGACTGAGTAGTAGTTGGCAGGGCAGTTGTGACAGCACTTGTCGTTGTTTGCGTTGTGGTCTGTTGCTCTGTGGTTTCTGATTGAGTCTTCGATAGCGTTGTAGCTTGGGGCTGAGATGTAGACTTCAGCGTAGTTTCCGCCACCGTGGTGGTTGGCGTTGTTGTTGGATTTGATGTTGATTGTTGAGAGGTTGTCGGAGTTGTGGTTGTTTGGGTTTGTGTTGTTGTTTCGGAAAAGGTCGTGTTCGGCTGTGATGTTGGCTCACTAGTGGCTGGGCTAGCAGTGGTTTCCGACTGAGTAATAGTTGGCAGGGCAGTTGTGACAGCACTTGTCGTTGTTTGCGTTGTGGTCGGTTGTTCCGTGGTTTCTGATTGAGTTGTCGATAACGTTGTAGTTTGGGGCTGAGATGCAGACTTCAGCGTTGTTTCCGCCACGGTGGTGGTTGGCAGTTCTGTTGGATTTGATGTTGATTGTTGAGAGGTTGTCGGAGCTGTGGTTGTTTGGGTCTCTGTTGTTGTTTCGGACAAGGTCGTGGTCGCTTGTGTTGTTGGCTGACTGGTGGTTTGGCTAGCAGTGGCTTCCGCCTGAGTAGTAGTTGGCAGGGCAGTTGTGACAGCACTTGTCGATGTTTGCGTTGTGGTCTGTTGTTCTGTGGTTTCTGATTGAGTTGTCGATAACGTTGTAGTTTGGGGCTGAGATGTAGACTTCAGCGTAGTTTCCGCCACCGTGGTGGTTGGCAGTATTGTTGGATTTGATGTTGATTGTTGAAAGGTTGTCGAAGCTGTAGTTGTTTGGGTCTGTGTTGTTGTTTCGGACAAGGTCGTGGTCGCCTGTGATGTTGGCTGACTGGTGGTTGGACTAGCAGTGGCCTCCGACTGAGTAGTAGTTGGCAGGGCAGTTGTGACAGCACTTGTCGTTGTTTGCGTTGTGGTCGGTTGTTCCGTGGTTTCTGATTGAGTTGTCGATTGCGTTGTAGTTTGGGGCTGAGATGTAGACTTCAGCGTAGTTTCCGCCGCCGCGGTGGTTGGCAGTGTTGTTGGATTTGATGTTGATTGTTGAGAGGTTGTCGGAACTGTGGTTGTTTGGGTCTGTGTTGTGGTTTGGGACAAGGTCTTGGTCGCCTGTGATGTTGGCTGACTGGTGGTTGGGCTAGCAGTGGTTTCCGCCTGAGTAGTAGTTGGCAGGGCAGTTGTGACAGCACTTGTCGTTGTTTGCGTTGTGGTCTGTGGTTCTGTGGTTTCTGATTGAGTTGTCGATAACGTTGTAGTTTGGGGCTGAGATGTAGACTTCAGCGTAGTTTCCGCCACCGTGGTGGTTGGCAGTGTTGTTGGATTTGATGTTGATTGTTGAGACGTTGTCGGAGCTGTAGTTGTTTGGGTCTGTGTTGTTGTTTCGGACAAGGTCGTGGTCGCCTGTGATGTTGGTTGACTGGAGGTTGGGCTAGCAGTGGCCTCCGCCTGAGTAGTAGTTGGCAGGGCAGTTGTGACAGCACTTGTGGTTGTTTGCGTTGTGGTCGGTTGTTCCGTGGTTTCTGATTGAGTTGTGGATTGCGTTGTAGTTTGGGGCTGAGATGTAGACTTCAGCGTAGTTTCCGCCACCGTGGTGGTTGGCAGTGTTGTTGGATTTGATGTTGATTGTTGAGAGGTTGTCGGAGCTGTGGTTGTTTGGGTCTCTGTTGTTGTTTCGGAAAAGGTCGGGGTCGCCTGTGATGTTGGCTGACTAGTGGTTGGGCTAGCAGTGGTTTCCGCCTGAGTAGTAGTTGGCAGGGCAGTTGTGACAGCACTTGTCGTTGTTTGCGTTGTGGTCGGTTGTTCCGTGGTTTCTGATTGAGTTGTCGATAGCGTTGTACTTTGGGGCTGAGATGTAGACTTCAGCGTAGTTTCCGCCACCGTGGTGGCTGGCAGTGTTGTTGGATTTGATGTTGATTGTTGAGAGGTTGTCGGAACTGTGGTTGTTTGGGTCTGTGTTGTGGTTTGGGACAAGGTTGTGGTCGCCTGTGATGTTGGCTGACTGGTGGTTGGGCTAGCAGTGGTTTTCGCCTGAGTAGTAGTTGGCAGGGCAGTTGTGACAGCACTTGTCGTTGTTTGCGTTGTGGTCGGTTGTTCCGTGGTTTCTGATTGAGTTGTCGATAGCGTTGTAGTTTGGGGCTGAGATGTAAATTTCAGCGTAGTTTCCGCCACCGTGGTGGTTGGCAGTGTTGTTGGATTTGATGTTGATTGTTGAGAGGTTGTCGGAGCTGTAGTTGTTTGGGTCTGTGTTGTTGTTTCGGACAAGGTCGTGGTCGCCTGTGATGTTGGCTGACTGGTGGTTGGACTAGCAGTGGCCTCCGACTGAGTAGTAGTTGGCAGGGCAGTTGTGACAGCACTTGTCGTTGTTTGCGTTGTGGTCGGTTGTTCCGTGGTTTCTGATTGAGTTGTCGATTGCGTTGTAGTTTGGGGCTGAGATGTAGACTTCAACGTAGTTTCCGCCACCGTGGTGGTTGGCAGTGTTGTTATATTTGATGGTGATTGGTGAGAGGTTGTCGGAGCTGTGGTTGTGTGGGTCTTTGTTACTGTTTCGGACAAGGTCGTGGTCGCCTGTGATGTTGGCTCACTAGTGGTTGGGCTAGCAGTGGTTTCCGCCTGAGTAGTAGTTGGCAGGGCAGTTGTGACAGCACTTGTCGTTGTTTGCGTCGTGGTCTGTTGCTCTGTGGTTTCTGATTGAGTTGTCGATAGCGTTGTAATTTGGGGCTGAGATGTAGACTTCAGCGTAGTTTCCGCCACCGTGGTGGTTGGCAGTTTTGTTGGATTTGATGTTGATTGTTGAGAGGTTGTCGGAGCTGTGGTTGCTTGGGTCTTTGTTGCTGTTTCGGACAAGGTCGTGGTCGCCTGTGATGTTGGCTGACTAGTGGTTGGGCTAGCAGTGGTTTCCGCCTGAGTAGTAGTTGGCAGGGCAGTTGTGACAGCACTTGTCGTTGTTTGCGTTGTGGTCTGTTGCTCTGTGGTTTCTGATTGAGTCTTCGATAGCGTTGTAGCTTGGGGCTGAGATGTAGACTTCAGCGTAGTTTCCGCCACCGTGGTGGTTGGCAGTGTTGTTGGATTTGATGTTGATTGTTGAGAGGTTGTCGGAGCTGTGGTTGTTTGGGTCTCTGTTGTTGTTTCGGAAAAGGTCGGGGTCGCCTGTGATGTTGGCTGACTAGTGGTTGGGCTAGCAGTGGTTTCCGCCTGAGTAGTAGTTGGCAGGGCAGTTGTGACAGCACTTGTCGTTGTTTGCGTTGTGGTCGGTTGTTCCGTGGTTTCTGATTGAGTTGTCGATAGCGTTGTAGTTTGGGGCTGAGATGTAGATTTCAGCGTAGTTTCCGCCACCGTGGTGGCTGGCAGTGTTGTTGGATTTGATGTTGATTGTTGAGAGGTTGTCGGAACTGTGGTTGTTTGGGTCTGTGTTGTGGTTTGGGACAAGGTCGTGGTCGCCTGTGATGTTGGCTGACTGGTGGTTGGGCTAGCAGTGGTTTTCGCCTGAGTAGTATTTGGCAGGGCAGTTGTGACAGCACTTGTCGTTGTTTGCGTTGTGGTCGGTTGTTCCGTGGTTTCTGATTGAGTTGTCGATAGCGTTGTAGTTTGGGGCTGAGATGTAAATTTCAGCGTAGTTTCCGCCACCGTGGTGGTTGGCAGTGTTGTTCGATTTGATGTTGATTGTTGAGAGGTTGTCGGAGCTGTAGTTGTTTGGGTCTGTGTTGTTGTTTCGGACAAGGTCGTGGTCGCCTGTGATGTTGGCTGACTGGTGGTTGGACTAGCAGTGGCCTCCGACTGAGTAGTAGTTGGCAGGGCAGTTGTGACAGCACTTGTCGTTGTTTGCGTTGTGGTCGGTTGTTCCGTGGTTTCTGATTGAGTTGTCGATAACGTTGTAGTTTGGGGCTGAGATGTAGACTTCAGCGTAGTTTCCGCCACCGTGGTGGTTGGCAGTTTTGTTGGATTTGATGTTGATTGTTGAGACGTTGTCGGAGCTGTAGTTGTTTGGGTCTGTGTTGTTGTTTCGGACAAGGTCGTGGTCGCCTGTGATGTTGGTTGACTGGAGGTTGGGCTAGCAGTGGCCTCCGCCTGAGTAGTAGTTGGCAGGGCAGTTGTGACAGCACTTGTGGTTGTTTGCGTTGTGGTCGGTTGTTCCGTGGTTTCTGATTGAGTTGTCGATTGCGTTGTAGTTTGGGGCTGAGATGTAGACTTCAGCGTAGTTTCCGCCACCGTGGTGGTTGGCAGTGTTGTTGGATTTGATGTTGATTGTTGAGAGGTTGTCGGAGCTGTGGTTGTTTGGGTCTCTGTTGTTGTTTCGGAAAAGGTCGGGGTCGCCTGTGATGTTGGCTGACTAGTGGTTGGGCTAGCAGTGGTTTCCGCCTGAGTAGTAGTTGGCAGGGCAGTTGTGACAGCACTTGTCGTTGTTTGCGTTGTGGTCGGTGGTTCCGTGGTTTCTGATTGAGTTGTCGATAGCGTTGTACTTTGGGGCTGAGATGTAGACTTCAGCGTAGTTTCCGCCACCGTGGTGGCTGGCAGTGTTGTTGGATTTGATGTTGATTGTTGAGAGGTTGTCGGAACTGTGGTTGTTTGGGTCTGTGTTGTGGTTTGGGACAAGGTCGTGGTCGCCTGTGATGTTGGCTGACTGGTGGTTGGGCTAGCAGTGGTTTTCGCCTGAGTAGTAGTTGGCAGGGCAGTTGTGACAGCACTTGTCGTTGTTTGCGTTGTGGTCGGTTGTTCCGTGGTTTCTGATTGAGTTGTCGATAGCGTTGTAGTTTGGGGCTGAGATGTAAATTTCAGCGTAGTTTCCGCCACCGTGGTGGTTGGCAGTGTTGTTGGATTTGATGTTGATTGTTGAGAGGTTGTCGGAGCTGTGGTTGTTTGGGTCTGTGTTGTTGTTTCGGACAAGGTCGTGGTCGCCTGTGATGTTGGCTGACTGGTGGTTGGACTAGCAGTGGCCTCCGACTGAGTAGTAGTTGGCAGGGCAGTTGTGACAGCACTTGTCGTTGTTTGCGTTGTGGTCGGTTGTTCCGTGGTTTCTGATTGAGTTGTCGATTGCGTTGTAGTTTGGGGCTGAGATGTAGACTTCAACGTAGTTTCCGCCACCGTGGTGGTTGGCAGTGTTGTTATATTTGATGGTGATTGTTGAGAGGTTGTCGGAGCTGTGGTTGTGTGGGTCTTTGTTACTGTTTCGGACAAGGTCGTGGTCGCCTGTGATGTTGGCTCACTAGTGGTTGGGCTAGCAGTGGTTTCCGCCTGAGTAGTAGTTGGCAGGGCAGTTGTGACAGCACTTGTCGTTGTTTGCGTCGTGGTCTGTTGCTCTGTGGTTTCTGATTGAGTTGTCGATAGCGTTGTAATTTGGGGCTGAGATGTAGACTTCAGCGTAGTTTCCGCCACCGTGGTGGTTGGCAGTTTTGTTGGATTTGATGTTGATTGTTGAGAGGTTGTCGGAGCTGTGGTTGCTTGGGTCTTTGTTGCTGTTTCGGACAAGGTCGTGGTCGCCTGTGATGTTGGCTGACTAGTGGTTGGGCTAGCAGTGGTTTCCGCCTGAGTAGTAGTTGGCAGGGCAGTTGTGACAGCACTTGTCGTTGTTTGCGTTGTGGTCTGTTGCTCTGTGGTTTCTGATTGAGTCTTCGATAGCGTTGTAGCTTGGGGCTGAGATGTAGACTTCAGCGTAGTTTCCGCCACCGTGGTGGTTGGCAGTGTTGTTGGATTTGATGTTGATTGTTGAGAGGTTGTCGGAGCTGTGGTTGTTTGGGTCTCTGTTGTTGTTTCGGAAAAGGTCGGGGTCGCCTGTGATGTTGGCTGACTAGTGGTTGGGCTAGCAGTGGTTTCCGCCTGAGTAGTAGTTGGCAGGGCAGTTGTGACAGCACTTGTCGTTGTTTGCGTTGTGGTCGGTTGTTCCGTGGTTTCTGATTGAGTTGTCGATAGCGTTGTACTTTGGGGCTGAGATGTAGACTTCAGCGTAGTTTCCGCCACCGTGGTGGCTGGCAGTGTTGTTGGATTTGATGTTGATTGTTGAGAGGTTGTCGGAACTGTGGTTGTTTGGGTCTGTGTTGTGGTTTGGGACAAGGTCGTGGTCGCCTGTGATGTTGGCTGACTGGTGGTTGGGCTAGCAGTGGTTTTCGCCTGAGTAGTAGTTGGCAGGGCAGTTGTGACAGCACTTGTCGTTGTTTGCGTTGTGGTCTGTTGCTCTGTGGTTTCTGATTGACTCTTCGATAGCGTTGTAGCTTGGGGCTGAGATGTAGACTTCAGCGTAGTTTCCGCCACCGTGGTGGTTGGCGTTGTTGTTGGATTTGATGTTGATTGTTGAGAGGTTGTCGGAGTTGTGGTTGTTTGGGTTTGTGTTGTTGTTTCGGAAAAGGTCGTGTTCGGCTGTGATGTTGGCTCACTAGTGGCTGGGCTAGCAGTGGTTTCCGACTGAGTAATAGTTGGCAGGGCAGTTGTGACAGCACTTGTCGTTGTTTGCGTTGTGGTCGGTTGTTCCGTGGTTTCTGATTGAGTTGTCGATAACGTTGTAGTTTGGGGCTGAGATGCAGACTTCAGCGTAGTTTCCGCCACGGTGGTGGTTGGCAGTTCTGTTGGATTTGATGTTGATTGTTGAGAGGTTGTCGGAGCTGTGGTTGTTTGGGTCTCTGTTGTTGTTTCGGACAAGGTCGTGGTCGCCTGTGTTGTTGGCTGACTGGTGGTTTGGCTAGCAGTGGCTTCCGCCTGAGTAGTAGTTGGCAGGGCAGTTGTGACAGCACTTGTCGATGTTTGCGTTGTGGTCTGTTGTTCTGTGGTTTCTGATTGAGTTGTCGATAACGTTGTAGTTTGGGGCTGAGATGTAGACTTCAGCGTAGTTTCCGCCACCGTGGTGGTTGGCAGTGTTGTTGGATTTGATGTTGATTGTTGAGAGGTTGTCGGAGTTGGGGTTGTTTGGGTCTTTGTTGCTGTTTCGGACAAGGTCGTGGTCGCCTGTGATGTTGGCTCACTAGTGGTTGGGCTAGCCGTGGTTTCCGCCTGAGTAGTAGTTGGCAGGGCAGTTGTGACAGCATTTGTCGTCGTTTGCGTTGTGGTCGGTTGTTCCGTGGTTTCTGATTGAGTTGTCAATAGCGTTGTAGTTTGGGGCAGAGATGTAGACTTCAGCGTAGTTTCCGCCACCGTGGTGGTTGGCAGTGTTGTTGGACTTGATGTTGATTGTTGAGAGGTTGTCGGAGCTGTGGTTGCTTGGGTCTCTGTTGTTGTTTCCGACAAGGTCGTGGTCGCCTGTGATGTTGGCTGACTAGTGGTTGGGCTAGCAGTAGTTTCCGCCTGAGTAGTAGTTGGCAGGGCAGTTGTGACAGCACTTGACGTTGTTTGCGTTGTGGTCTGTGGTTCTGTGCTTTCTGATTGAGTTGTCGATAACGTTGTAGTTTGGGGCTGAGATGTAGACTTCAGCGTAGTTTCCGCCACCGTGGTGGTTGGCAGTGTTGTTGGATTTGATGTTGATTGTTGAGAGGTTGTCGGAACTGTTGTTGTTTCCGAAAAAGGTGTGGTCGCCTGTGATGTTGACTGGCTAGTGGTTGGGCTTGCAGTGGTTTCCGCCTGAGTAGTAGTTGGCAGGGCAGTTGTGACAGCACTTGTCGTTGTTTGCGTTGTGGTCGGTTGTTCCGTGGTTTCTGATTGAGTTGTCGATTGCGTTGTAATTTGAGGCTGAGATGTAGACTTCAGCGTAGTTTCCGCCACCGTGGTGGTTTGCAGTGTTGTTGGACTTGATGTTGATTGTTGAGAGGTTGTCGGAGCTGTGGTTGCTTGGGTCTCTGTTGTTGTTTCCGACAAGGTCGTGGACGCCTGTGATGTTGGCTGACTAGTGGTTGGGCTAGCAGTAGTTTCCGCCTGAGTAATAGTTGGCAGGACAGTTGTGACAGCACTTGTCGTTGCTTGCGTTGTGGTCTGTTGTACTGTGGTTTCTGATTGAGTTGTCGATAACGTTGTAGTTTGGGGCTGAGATGTAGACTTCAGCGTAGTTTCCGCCACCGTGGTGGTTGGCAGTGTTGTTGGATTTGATGTTGATTGTTGAGAGGTTGTCGGAGCTGTGGTTGTTTGGGTCTCTGTTGTTGTTTCGGACAAGGTCGTGGTCGCCTGTGATGTTGGCTGACTAGTGGTTGGGCTAGCAGTAGTTTCCGCCTGAGTAATGATTGGCAGGGCAGTGGTGACAGCACTTGTTGTTGTTTGCGTTGTGGTCGGTTGTTCCGTGGTTTCTGATTGAGTTGTCGATAGCGTTGTAATTTGGGGCTGAGATGTAGACTTCAGCGTAGTTTCCGCCACCGTGGTGGTTGGCAGTGTTGTTGGATTTGATGTTGATTGTTGAGAGGTTGTCGGAGCTGTGGTTGTTTGGGTCTGTGTTGTTGTTTCGGACAAGGTCGTGGTCGCCTGTGATGTTGGCTGACTGGTGGTTGGGCTAGCAGTGGTTTCCGCCTGAGTAGTAGTTGGCAGGGCAGTTGTGACAGCACTTGTCGTTGTTTGCGTTGGAGTCGGTTGTTCCGTGGTTTCTGATTGAGTTGTCGATAGCGTTGTAGTTTGGGGCTGAGATGTAGACTTCAGCGTAGTTTCCGCCACCGTGGTGGTTGGCAGTGTTGTTGGATTTGATGTTGATTGTTGAGAGGTTGTCGGAGCTGTTGTTGTTTCCGAAAAAGGTGTGGTCGCCTGTGATGTTGACTGACTAGTGGTTGGGCTTGCAGTGGTTTCCGCCTGAGTAGTAGTTGGCAGGGCAGTTGTGACAGCACTTGTCGTTGTTTGCGTTGTGGTCTGTTGTTCTGTGGTTTCTGATTGAGTTTTCGATAGCGTTGTAGTTTGGGGCTGAGATGTAGACTTCAGCGTAGTTTCCGCCACCCTGGTGGTTGGCGTTGTTGTTGGATTTGATGTTGATTGTTGAGAGGTTGTCGGAGTTGTGGTTGTTTGGGTCTGTGTTGTTGTTTCGGAAAAGGTCGTGTTCGGCTGTGATGTTGGCTCACTAGTGGCTGGGCTAGCAGTGGTTTCCGCCTGAGTAGTAGTTGGCAGGGCAGTTGTGACAGCACTTGTCGTTGTTTGCGTTGTGGTCGGTTGTTCCGTGGTTTCTGATTGAGTTGTCGATAGCGTTGTAATTTGAGGTTGAGATGTAGACTTCAGCGTAGTTTCCGCCACCGTGGTGGTTGGCAGTGTTGTTGGACTTGATGTTGATTGTTGAGAGGTTGTCGGAGCTGTGGTTGCTTGGGTCTGTGCTGTTGTTTCGGACAAGGTCGTGGTCGCCTGTGATGTTGGCTGACTAGTGGTTGGGCTAGCAGTAGTTTCCGCCTGAGTAATAGTTGGCAGGACAGTTGTGACAGCACTTGTCGTTGCTTGCGTTGTGGTCTGTTGTTCTGTGGTTTCTGATTGAGTTGTCGATAACGTTGTAGTTTGGGGCTGAGGTGTAGACTTCAGCGTAGTTTCCGCCACCGTGGTGGTTGGCAGTGTTGTTGGATTTGATGTTGATTGTTGAGAGGTTGTCGGAGCTGTGGTTGTTTGGGTCTCTGTTGTTGTTTCGGACAAGGTCGTGGTCGCGTGTGATGTTGGCTGACTAGTGGTTGGGCTAGCAGTAGTTTCCGCCTGAGTAGTGGTTGGCAGGGCAGTGGTGACAGCACTTGTTGTCGTTTGCGTTGTGGTCGGTTGTTCCGTGGTTTCTGATTGAGTTGTCGATACCGTTGTAGTTTGGGGCTGAGATGTAGACTTCAGCGTAGTTTCCGCCACCGTGGTGGTTGGCAGTGTTGTTGGATTTGATGTTGATTGTTGAGAGGTTGTCGGAGATGTGGTTGTTTGGGTCTGTGTTGTTGTTTCGGACAAGGTCGTGGTCGCCTGTGATGTTGGCTGACTGGTGGTTGGGTTAGCAGTGGCCTCCGCCTGAGTAGTAGTTGGCAGGGCAGTTGTGACGGCACTTGTCGTTGTTTGCGTTGTGGTCGGTTGTTCCGTGGTTTCTGATTGAGTTGTCGATAGCGTTGTAATTTGGGGCTGAGATGTAGACTTCAGCGTAGTTTCCGCCACCGTGGTGGTTGGCAGTGTTGTTGGATTTGATGTTGATTGTTGAGAGGTTGTCGGAACTGTGGTTGTTTGGGTCTGTGTTGTGGTTTGGGACAAGGTCGTGGTCGCCTGTGATGTTGGTTGACTGGTGGTTGGGCTAGCAGTGGTTTCCGCCTGAGTAGTAGTTGGCAGGGCAGTTGTGACAGCACTTGTCGTTGTCTGCGTTGTGGTCTGTTGTTCTGTGGTTTCTGATTCAGTTGTCGATAACGTTGTAGTTTGGGGCAGAGATGTAGACTTCAGCGTAGTTTCCGCCACCGTGGTGGTTGGCAGTGTTGTTGGATTTGATGTTGATTGTTGAGAGGTTGTCGGAGCTGTGGTTGTTTGGGTCTCTGTTGTTGTTTCGGACAAGGTCGTGGTCGCCTGTGATGTTGGCTGACTAGTGGTTGGGCTAGCAGTAGTTTCCGCCTGAGTAATGATTGGCAGGGCAGTGGTGACAGCACTTGTTGTTGTTTGCGTTGTGGTCGGTTGTTCCGTGGTTTCTGATTGAGTTGTCGATAGCGTTGTAATTTGGGGCTGAGATGTAGACTTCAGCGTAGTTTCCGCCGCCGTGGTGGTTGGCAGTGTTGTTGGATTTGATGTTGATTGTTGAGAGGTTGTCGGAGCTGTGGTTGTTTGGGTCTTTGTTGCTGTTTCGGACAAGGACGTGGTCGCCTGTGAGGTTGGCTCACTAGTGGTTGGGCTAGCAGTGGCTTCCGCCTGAGTAGTAGTTGGCAGGGCAGTTGTGACAGCACTTGTCGTTGTTTGCGTTGTGGTCTGTTGATCTGTGGTTTCTGATTGAGTTGTCGATACCGGTGTAGTTTGGGGCTGAGATGTAGACTTCAGCGTAGTTTCCGCCACCGTGGTGGTTGGCAGTGTTGTTGGATTTGATGTTGATTGTTGAGAGGTTGTCGGAGCTGTGGTTGTTTGGGTCTGTGTTGTTGTTTCGGACAAGGTCGTGGTCGCCTGTGATGTTGGCTGACTGGTGGTTGGGCTAGCAGTGGTTTCCGCCTGAGTAGTAGTTGGCAGGGCAGTTGTGACAGCACTTGTCGTTGTTTGCGTTGGGGTCGGTTGTTCCGTGGTTTCTGATTGAGTTGTCGATAGCGTTGTAGTTTGGGGCTGAGATGTAGACTTCAGCGTAGTTTCCGCCACCGTGGTGGTTGGCAGTGTTGTTGGATTTGATGTTGATTGTTGAGAGGTTGTCGGAGCTGTTGTTGTTTCCGAAAAAGGTGTGGTCGCCTGTGATGTTGACTGACTAGTGGTTGGGCTTGCAGTGGTTTCCGCCTGAGTAGTAGTTGGCAGGGCAGTTGTGACAGCACTTGTCGTTGTTTGCGTTGTGGTCGGTTGTTCCGTGGTTTCTGATTGAGTTTTCGATAGCGTTGTAGTTTGGGGCTGAGATGTAGACTTCAGCGTAGTTTCCGCCACCGTGGTGGTTGGCGTTGTTGTTGGATTTGATGTTGATTGTTGAGAGGTTGTCGGAGTTGTGGTTGTTTGGGTCTGTGTTGTTGTTTCGGAAAAGGTCGTGTTCGGCTGTGATGTTGGCTCACTAGTGGCTGGGCTAGCAGTGGTTTCCGCCTGAGTAGTAGTTGGCAGGGCAGTTGTGACAGCACTTGTCGTTGTTTGCGTTGTGGTCGGTTGTTCCGTGGTTTCTGATTGAGTTGTCGATAGCGTTGTAATTTGAGGCTGAGATGTAGACTTCAGCGTAGTTTCCGCCACCGTGGTGGTTGGCAGTGTTGTTGGACTTGATGTTGATTGTTGAGAGGTTGTCGGAGCTGTGGTTGCTTGGGTCTCTGTGGTTGTTTCCGACAAGGTCGTGGTCGCCTGTGATGTTGGCTGACTAGTGGTTGGGCTAGCAGTAGTTTCCGCCTGAGTAATAGTTGGCAGGACAGTTGTGACAGC
Source organism: Arenicola marina (assembly GCA_964019135.1). Lineage (NCBI taxonomy): Eukaryota > Metazoa > Annelida > Polychaeta > Arenicolidae > Arenicola > Arenicola marina. The sequence goes on along the minus strand of OZ025265.1, from coordinate 5,467,715 downwards.
ACTTGTCGTTGTTTGCGTTGTGGTCGGTTGTTCCGTGGTTTCTGATTGAGTTGTCGATAGCGTTGTAGTTTGGGGCTGAGATGTAGACTTCAGCGTAGTTTCCGCCACCGTGGTGGTTGGCAGTGTTGTTGGATTTGATGTTGATTGTTGAGAGGTTGTCGGAGCTGTGGTTGTTTGGGTCTGTGTTGTTGTTTCGGACAAGGTCGTGGTCGCGTGTGATGTTGGCTGACTAGTGGTTGGGCTAGCAGTAGTTTCCGCCTGAGTAGTGGTTGGCAGGGCAGTTGTGACAGCACTTGTCGTTGCTTGCGTTGTGGTCTGTTGTTCTGTGGTTTCTGATTGAGTTGTCGATAACGTTGTAGTTTGGGGCTGAGATGTAGACTTCAGCGTAGTTTCCGCCACCGTGGTGGTTGGCAGTGTTGTTGGATTTGATGTTGATTGTTGAGAGGTTGTCGGAGCTGTGGTTGTTTGGGTCTCTGTTGTTGTTTCGGACAAGGTCGTGGTCGCGTGTGATGTTGGCTGACTAGTGGTTGGGCTAGCAGTAGTTTCCGCCTGAGTAGTGGTTGGCAGGGCAGTGGTGACAGCACTTGTTGTTGTTTGCGTTGTGGTCGGTTGTTCCGTGGTTTCTGATTGAGTTGTCGATACCGTTGTAGTTTGGGGCTGAGATGTAGACTTCAGCGTAGTTTCCGCCACCGTGGTGGTTGGCAGTGTTGTTGGATTTGATGTTGATTGTTGAGAGGTTGTCGGAGATGTGGTTGTTTGGGTCTGTGTTGTTGTTTCGGACAAGGTCGTGGTCGCCTGTGATGTTGGCTGACTGGTGGTTGGGTTAGCAGTGGCCTCCGCCTGAGTAGTAGTTGGCAGGGCAGTTGTGACGGCACTTGTCGTTGTTTGCGTTGTGGTCGGTTGTTCCGTGGTTTCTGATTGAGTTGTCGATAGCGTTGTAATTTGGGGCTGAGATGTAGACTTCAGCGTAGTTTCCGCCACCGTGGTGGTTGGCAGTGTTGTTGGATTTGATGTTGATTGTTGAGAGGTTGTCGGAACTGTGGTTGTTTGGGTCTGTGTTGTGGTTTGGGACAAGGTCGTGGTCGCCTGTGATGTGGTTGGGCTAGCAGTGGCTTCCGCCTGAGTAGTAGTTGGCAGGGCAGTTGTGACAGCACTTGTCGTTGTTTGCGTTGTGGTCTGTTGATCTGTGGTTTCTGATTGAGTTGTCGATACCGGTGTAGTTTGGGGCTGAGATGTAGACTTCAGCGTAGTTTCCGCCACCGTGGTGGTTGGCAGTGTTGTTGGATTTGATGTTGATTGTTGAGAGGTTGTCGGAGCTGTGGTTGTTTGGGTCTGTGTTGTTGTTTCGGACAAGGTCGTGGTCGCCTGTGATGTTGGCTGACTGGTGGTTGGGCTAGCAGTGGTTTCCGCCTGAGTAGTAGTTGGCAGGGCAGTTGTGACAGCACTTGTCGTTGTTTGCGTTGGGGTCGGTTGTTCCGTGGTTTCTGATTGAGTTGTCGATAGCGTTGTAGTTTGGGGCTGAGATGTAGACTTCAGCGTAGTTTCCGCCACCGTGGTGGTTGGCAGTGTTGTTGGATTTGATGTTGATTGTTGAGAGGTTGTCGGAGCTGTTGTTGTTTCCGAAAAAGGTGTGGTCGCCTGTGATGTTGACTGACTAGTGGTTGGGCTTGCAGTGGTTTCCGCCTGAGTAGTAGTTGGCAGGGCAGTTGTGACAGCACTTGTCGTTGTTTGCGTTGTGGTCGGTTGTTCCGTGGTTTCTGATTGAGTTTTCGATAGCGTTGTAGTTTGGGGCTGAGATGTAGACTTCAGCGTAGTTTCCGCCACCGTGGTGGTTGGCGTTGTTGTTGGATTTGATGTTGATTGTTGAGAGGTTGTCGGAGTTGTGGTTGTTTGGGTCTGTGTTGTTGTTTCGGAAAAGGTCGTGTTCGGCTGTGATGTTGGCTCACTAGTGGCTGGGCTAGCAGTGGTTTCCGCCTGAGTAGTAGTTGGCAGGGCAGTTGTGACAGCACTTGTCGTTGTTTGCGTTGTGGTCGGTTGTTCCGTGGTTTCTGATTGAGTTGTCGATAGCGTTGTAATTTGAGGCTGAGATGTAGACTTCAGCGTAGTTTCCGCCACCGTGGTGGTTGGCAGTGTTGTTGGACTTGATGTTGATTGTTGAGAGGTTGTCGGAGCTGTGGTTGTTTGGGTCTGTGTTGTTGTTTCGGACAAGGTCGTGGTCGCGTGTGATGTTGGCTGACTAGTGGTTGGGCTAGCAGTAGTTTCCGCCTGAGTAGTGGTTGGCAGGGCAGTTGTGACAGCACTTGTCGTTGCTTGCGTTGTGGTCTGTTGTTCTGTGGTTTCTGATTGAGTTGTCGATAACGTTGTAGTTTGGGGCTGAGATGTAGACTTCAGCGTAGTTTCCGCCACCGTGGTGGTTGGCAGTGTTGTTGGATTTGATGTTGATTGTTGAGAGGTTGTCGGAGCTGTGGTTGTTTGGGTCTCTGTTGTTGTTTCGGACAAGGTCGTGGTCGCGTGTGATGTTGGCTGACTAGTGGTTGGGCTAGCAGTAGTTTCCGCCTGAGTAGTGGTTGGCAGGGCAGTGGTGACAGCACTTGTTGTTGTTTGCGTTGTGGTCGGTTGTTCCGTGGTTTCTGATTGAGTTGTCGATACCGTTGTAGTTTGGGGCTGAGATGTAGACTTCAGCGTAGTTTCCGCCACCGTGGTGGTTGGCAGTGTTGTTGGATTTGATGTTGATTGTTGAGAGGTTGTCGGAGATGTGGTTGTTTGGGTCTGTGTTGTTGTTTCGGACAAGGTCGTGGTCGCCTGTGATGTTGGCTGACTGGTGGTTGGGTTAGCAGTGGCCTCCGCCTGAGTAGTAGTTGGCAGGGCAGTTGTGACGGCACTTGTCGTTGTTTGCGTTGTGGTCGGTTGTTCCGTGGTTTCTGATTGAGTTGTCGATAGCGTTGTAATTTGGGGCTGAGATGTAGACTTCAGCGTAGTTTCCGCCACCGTGGTGGTTGGCAGTGTTGTTGGATTTGATGTTGATTGTTGAGAGGTTGTCGGAACTGTGGTTGTTTGGGTCTGTGTTGTGGTTTGGGACAAGGTCGTGGTCGCCTGTGATGTTGGTTGACTGGTGGTTGGGCTAGCAGTGGTTTCCGCCTGAGTAGTAGTTGGCAGAGCAGTTGTGACAGCACTTGTCGTTGTCTGCGTTGTGGTCTGTTGTTCTGTGGTTTCTGATTGAGTTGTCGATAACGTTGTAGTTTGGGGCTGAGATGTAGACTTCAGCGTAGTTTCCGCCACCCTGGTGGTTGGCAGTGTTGTGGGATTTGATGTGGATTGTTGAGAGGTTGTCGGAGCTGTAGTTGTTTGGGTCTGTGTTGTTGTTTCGGACAAGGTCGTGGTCGCCTGTGATGTTGGGTGACTGGTGGTTGGGCTAGCAGTGGCCTCCGCCTGAGTAGTAGTTGGCAGGGCAGTTGTGACAGCACTTGTCGTTGTTTGCGTTGTGGTCGGTTGTTCCGTGGTTTCTGATTGAGTTGTCGATTGCGTTGTAGTTTGGGGCTGAGATGTAGACTTCAGCGTAGTTTCCGCCACCGTGGTGGTTGGCAGTGTTGTTGGATTTGATGTTGATTGTTGAGAGGTTGTCGGAGCTGTGGTTGTTTGGGTCTCTGTTGTGGTTTGGGACAAGGTCGTGGTCGCCTGTGATGTTGGTTGACTGGTGGTTGGGCTAGCAGTGGTTTCCGCCTGAGTAGTAGTTGGCCGAGCAGTTGTGACAGCACTTGTCGTTGTCTGCGTTGTGGTCTGTTGTTCTGTGGTTTCTGATTGAGTTGTCGATAACGTTGTAGTTTGGGGCTGAGATGTAGACTTCAGCGTAGTTTCCGCCACCCTGGTGGTTGGCAGTGTTGTGGGATTTGATGTGGATTGTTGAGAGGTTGTCGGAGCTGTAGTTGTTTGGGTCTGTGTTGTTGTTTCGGACAAGGTCGTGGTCGCCTGTGATGTTGGCTGACTGGTGGTTGGGCTAGCAGTGGCCTCCGCCTGAGTAGTAGTTGGCAGGGCAGTTGTGACAGCACTTGTCGTTGTTTGCGTTGTGGTCGGTTGTTCCGTGGTTTCTGATTGAGTTGTCGATTGCGTTGTAGTTTGGGGCTGAGATGTAGACTTCAGCGTAGTTTCCGCCACCGTGGTGGTTGGCAGTGTTGTTGGATTTGATGTTGATTGTTGAGAGGTTGTCGGAGCTGTGGTTGTTTGGGTCTCTGTTGTTGTTTCGGAAAAGGTCGTGGTCGCCTGTGATGTTGGCTCACTAGCGGTTGGGCTAGCAGTGGTTTCCGCCTGAGTAGTAGTTGGCAGGGCAGTTGTGACAGCACTTGTCGTTGTTTGCGTTGTGGTCGGTTGTTCCGTGGTTTCTGATTGAGTTGTCGATAGCGTTGTAATTTGGGGCTGAGATGTAGACTTCAGCGTAGTTTCCGCCACCGTGGTGGTTGGCAGTGTTGTTGGATTTGATGTTGATTGTTGAGAGGTTGTCGGAACTGTGGTTGTTTGGGTCTGTGTTGTGGTTTGGGACAAGGTCGTGGTCGCCTGTGATGTTGGCTCACTAGCGGTTGGGCTAGCAGTGGTTTCCGCCTGAGTAGTAGTTGGCAGGGCAGTTGTGACAGCACTTGTCGTTGTTTGCGTTGTGGTCTGTTGTTCTGTGGTTTCTGATTGAGTTTTCGATAGCGTTGTAGTTTGGGGCTGAGATGTAGACTTCAGCGTAGTTTCCGCCACCCTGGTGGTTGGCGTTGTTGTTGGATTTGATGTTGATTGTTGAGAGGTTGTCGGAGTTGTGGTTGTTTGGGTCTGTGTTGTTGTTTCGGAAAAGGTCGTGTTCGGCTGTGATGTTGGCTCACTAGTGGCTGGGCTAGCAGTGGTTTCCGCCTGAGTAGTAGTTGGCAGGGCAGTTGTGACAGCACTTGTCGTTGTTTGCGTTGTGGTCGGTTGTTCCGTGGTTTCTGATTGAGTTGTCGATAGCGTTGTAATTTGAGGTTGAGATGTAGACTTCAGCGTAGTTTCCGCCACCGTGGTGGTTGGCAGTGTTGTTGGACTTGATGTTGATTGTTGAGAGGTTGTCGGAGCTGTGGTTGCTTGGGTCTGTGCTGTTGTTTCGGACAAGGTCGTGGTCGCCTGTGATGTTGGCTGACTAGTGGTTGGGCTAGCAGTAGTTTCCGCCTGAGTAATAGTTGGCAGGACAGTTGTGACAGCACTTGTCGTTGCTTGCGTTGTGGTCTGTTGTTCTGTGGTTTCTGATTGAGTTGTCGATAACGTTGTAGTTTGGGGCTGAGGTGTAGACTTCAGCGTAGTTTCCGCCACCGTGGTGGTTGGCAGTGTTGTTGGATTTGATGTTGATTGTTGAGAGGTTGTCGGAGCTGTGGTTGTTTGGGTCTCTGTTGTTGTTTCGGACAAGGTCGTGGTCGCGTGTGATGTTGGCTGACTAGTGGTTGGGCTAGCAGTAGTTTCCGCCTGAGTAGTGGTTGGCAGGGCAGTGGTGACAGCACTTGTTGTCGTTTGCGTTGTGGTCGGTTGTTCCGTGGTTTCTGATTGAGTTGTCGATACCGTTGTAGTTTGGGGCTGAGATGTAGACTTCAGCGTAGTTTCCGCCACCGTGGTGGTTGGCAGTGTTGTTGGATTTGATGTTGATTGTTGAGAGGTTGTCGGAGATGTGGTTGTTTGGGTCTGTGTTGTTGTTTCGGACAAGGTCGTGGTCGCCTGTGATGTTGGCTGACTGGTGGTTGGGTTAGCAGTGGCCTCCGCCTGAGTAGTAGTTGGCAGGGCAGTTGTGACGGCACTTGTCGTTGTTTGCGTTGTGGTCGGTTGTTCCGTGGTTTCTGATTGAGTTGTCGATAGCGTTGTAATTTGGGGCTGAGATGTAGACTTCAGCGTAGTTTCCGCCACCGTGGTGGTTGGCAGTGTTGTTGGATTTGATGTTGATTGTTGAGAGGTTGTCGGAACTGTGGTTGTTTGGGTCTGTGTTGTGGTTTGGGACAAGGTCGTGGTCGCCTGTGATGTTGGTTGACTGGTGGTTGGGCTAGCAGTGGTTTCCGCCTGAGTAGTAGTTGGCAGGGCAGTTGTGACAGCACTTGTCGTTGTCTGCGTTGTGGTCTGTTGTTCTGTGGTTTCTGATTCAGTTGTCGATAACGTTGTAGTTTGGGGCAGAGATGTAGACTTCAGCGTAGTTTCCGCCACCGTGGTGGTTGGCAGTGTTGTTGGATTTGATGTTGATTGTTGAGAGGTTGTCGGAGCTGTGGTTGTTTGGGTCTCTGTTGTTGTTTCGGACAAGGTCGTGGTCGCCTGTGATGTTGGCTGACTAGTGGTTGGGCTAGCAGTAGTTTCCGCCTGAGTAATGATTGGCAGGGCAGTGGTGACAGCACTTGTTGTTGTTTGCGTTGTGGTCGGTTGTTCCGTGGTTTCTGATTGAGTTGTCGATAGCGTTGTAATTTGGGGCTGAGATGTAGACTTCAGCGTAGTTTCCGCCGCCGTGGTGGTTGGCAGTGTTGTTGGATTTGATGTTGATTGTTGAGAGGTTGTCGGAGCTGTGGTTGTTTGGGTCTTTGTTGCTGTTTCGGACAAGGACGTGGTCGCCTGTGAGGTTGGCTCACTAGTGGTTGGGCTAGCAGTGGCTTCCGCCTGAGTAGTAGTTGGCAGGGCAGTTGTGACAGCACTTGTCGTTGTTTGCGTTGTGGTCTGTTGATCTGTGGTTTCTGATTGAGTTGTCGATACCGGTGTAGTTTGGGGCTGAGATGTAGACTTCAGCGTAGTTTCCGCCACCGTGGTGGTTGGCAGTGTTGTTGGATTTGATGTTGATTGTTGAGAGGTTGTCGGAGCTGTGGTTGTTTGGGTCTGTGTTGTTGTTTCGGACAAGGTCGTGGTCGCCTGTGATGTTGGCTGACTGGTGGTTGGGCTAGCAGTGGTTTCCGCCTGAGTAGTAGTTGGCAGGGCAGTTGTGACAGCACTTGTCGTTGTTTGCGTTGGGGTCGGTTGTTCCGTGGTTTCTGATTGAGTTGTCGATAGCGTTGTAGTTTGGGGCTGAGATGTAGACTTCAGCGTAGTTTCCGCCACCGTGGTGGTTGGCAGTGTTGTTGGATTTGATGTTGATTGTTGAGAGGTTGTCGGAGCTGTTGTTGTTTCCGAAAAAGGTGTGGTCGCCTGTGATGTTGACTGACTAGTGGTTGGGCTTGCAGTGGTTTCCGCCTGAGTAGTAGTTGGCAGGGCAGTTGTGACAGCACTTGTCGTTGTTTGCGTTGTGGTCGGTTGTTCCGTGGTTTCTGATTGAGTTTTCGATAGCGTTGTAGTTTGGGGCTGAGATGTAGACTTCAGCGTAGTTTCCGCCACCGTGGTGGTTGGCGTTGTTGTTGGATTTGATGTTGATTGTTGAGAGGTTGTCGGAGTTGTGGTTGTTTGGGTCTGTGTTGTTGTTTCGGAAAAGGTCGTGTTCGGCTGTGATGTTGGCTCACTAGTGGCTGGGCTAGCAGTGGTTTCCGCCTGAGTAGTAGTTGGCAGGGCAGTTGTGACAGCACTTGTCGTTGTTTGCGTTGTGGTCGGTTGTTCCGTGGTTTCTGATTGAGTTGTCGATAGCGTTGTAATTTGAGGCTGAGATGTAGACTTCAGCGTAGTTTCCGCCACCGTGGTGGTTGGCAGTGTTGTTGGACTTGATGTTGATTGTTGAGAGGTTGTCGGAGCTGTGGTTGCTTGGGTCTCTGTGGTTGTTTCCGACAAGGTCGTGGTCGCCTGTGATGTTGGCTGACTAGTGGTTGGGCTAGCAGTAGTTTCCGCCTGAGTAATAGTTGGCAGGACAGTTGTGACAGCACTTGTCGTTGTTTGCGTTGTGGTCGGTTGTTCCGTGGTTTCTGATTGAGTTGTCGATAGCGTTGTAGTTTGGGGCTGAGATGTAGACTTCAGCGTAGTTTCCGCCACCGTGGTGGTTGGCAGTGTTGTTGGATTTGATGTTGATTGTTGAGAGGTTGTCGGAGCTGTGGTTGTTTGGGTCTGTGTTGTTGTTTCGGACAAGGTCGTGGTCGCGTGTGATGTTGGCTGACTAGTGGTTGGGCTAGCAGTAGTTTCCGCCTGAGTAGTGGTTGGCAGGGCAGTTGTGACAGCACTTGTCGTTGCTTGCGTTGTGGTCTGTTGTTCTGTGGTTTCTGATTGAGTTGTCGATAACGTTGTAGTTTGGGGCTGAGATGTAGACTTCAGCGTAGTTTCCGCCACCGTGGTGGTTGGCAGTGTTGTTGGATTTGATGTTGATTGTTGAGAGGTTGTCGGAGCTGTGGTTGTTTGGGTCTCTGTTGTTGTTTCGGACAAGGTCGTGGTCGCGTGTGATGTTGGCTGACTAGTGGTTGGGCTAGCAGTAGTTTCCGCCTGAGTAGTGGTTGGCAGGGCAGTGGTGACAGCACTTGTTGTTGTTTGCGTTGTGGTCGGTTGTTCCGTGGTTTCTGATTGAGTTGTCGATACCGTTGTAGTTTGGGGCTGAGATGTAGACTTCAGCGTAGTTTCCGCCACCGTGGTGGTTGGCAGTGTTGTTGGATTTGATGTTGATTGTTGAGAGGTTGTCGGAGATGTGGTTGTTTGGGTCTGTGTTGTTGTTTCGGACAAGGTCGTGGTCGCCTGTGATGTTGGCTGACTGGTGGTTGGGTTAGCAGTGGCCTCCGCCTGAGTAGTAGTTGGCAGGGCAGTTGTGACGGCACTTGTCGTTGTTTGCGTTGTGGTCGGTTGTTCCGTGGTTTCTGATTGAGTTGTCGATAGCGTTGTAATTTGGGGCTGAGATGTAGACTTCAGCGTAGTTTCCGCCACCGTGGTGGTTGGCAGTGTTGTTGGATTTGATGTTGATTGTTGAGAGGTTGTCGGAACTGTGGTTGTTTGGGTCTGTGTTGTGGTTTGGGACAAGGTCGTGGTCGCCTGTGATGTGGTTGGGCTAGCAGTGGCTTCCGCCTGAGTAGTAGTTGGCAGGGCAGTTGTGACAGCACTTGTCGTTGTTTGCGTTGTGGTCTGTTGATCTGTGGTTTCTGATTGAGTTGTCGATACCGGTGTAGTTTGGGGCTGAGATGTAGACTTCAGCGTAGTTTCCGCCACCGTGGTGGTTGGCAGTGTTGTTGGATTTGATGTTGATTGTTGAGAGGTTGTCGGAGCTGTGGTTGTTTGGGTCTGTGTTGTTGTTTCGGACAAGGTCGTGGTCGCCTGTGATGTTGGCTGACTGGTGGTTGGGCTAGCAGTGGTTTCCGCCTGAGTAGTAGTTGGCAGGGCAGTTGTGACAGCACTTGTCGTTGTTTGCGTTGGGGTCGGTTGTTCCGTGGTTTCTGATTGAGTTGTCGATAGCGTTGTAGTTTGGGGCTGAGATGTAGACTTCAGCGTAGTTTCCGCCACCGTGGTGGTTGGCAGTGTTGTTGGATTTGATGTTGATTGTTGAGAGGTTGTCGGAGCTGTTGTTGTTTCCGAAAAAGGTGTGGTCGCCTGTGATGTTGACTGACTAGTGGTTGGGCTTGCAGTGGTTTCCGCCTGAGTAGTAGTTGGCAGGGCAGTTGTGACAGCACTTGTCGTTGTTTGCGTTGTGGTCGGTTGTTCCGTGGTTTCTGATTGAGTTTTCGATAGCGTTGTAGTTTGGGGCTGAGATGTAGACTTCAGCGTAGTTTCCGCCACCGTGGTGGTTGGCGTTGTTGTTGGATTTGATGTTGATTGTTGAGAGGTTGTCGGAGTTGTGGTTGTTTGGGTCTGTGTTGTTGTTTCGGAAAAGGTCGTGTTCGGCTGTGATGTTGGCTCACTAGTGGCTGGGCTAGCAGTGGTTTCCGCCTGAGTAGTAGTTGGCAGGGCAGTTGTGACAGCACTTGTCGTTGTTTGCGTTGTGGTCGGTTGTTCCGTGGTTTCTGATTGAGTTGTCGATAGCGTTGTAATTTGAGGCTGAGATGTAGACTTCAGCGTAGTTTCCGCCACCGTGGTGGTTGGCAGTGTTGTTGGACTTGATGTTGATTGTTGAGAGGTTGTCGGAGCTGTGGTTGTTTGGGTCTGTGTTGTTGTTTCGGACAAGGTCGTGGTCGCGTGTGATGTTGGCTGACTAGTGGTTGGGCTAGCAGTAGTTTCCGCCTGAGTAGTGGTTGGCAGGGCAGTTGTGACAGCACTTGTCGTTGCTTGCGTTGTGGTCTGTTGTTCTGTGGTTTCTGATTGAGTTGTCGATAACGTTGTAGTTTGGGGCTGAGATGTAGACTTCAGCGTAGTTTCCGCCACCGTGGTGGTTGGCAGTGTTGTTGGATTTGATGTTGATTGTTGAGAGGTTGTCGGAGCTGTGGTTGTTTGGGTCTCTGTTGTTGTTTCGGACAAGGTCGTGGTCGCGTGTGATGTTGGCTGACTAGTGGTTGGGCTAGCAGTAGTTTCCGCCTGAGTAGTGGTTGGCAGGGCAGTGGTGACAGCACTTGTTGTTGTTTGCGTTGTGGTCGGTTGTTCCGTGGTTTCTGATTGAGTTGTCGATACCGTTGTAGTTTGGGGCTGAGATGTAGACTTCAGCGTAGTTTCCGCCACCGTGGTGGTTGGCAGTGTTGTTGGATTTGATGTTGATTGTTGAGAGGTTGTCGGAGATGTGGTTGTTTGGGTCTGTGTTGTTGTTTCGGACAAGGTCGTGGTCGCCTGTGATGTTGGCTGACTGGTGGTTGGGTTAGCAGTGGCCTCCGCCTGAGTAGTAGTTGGCAGGGCAGTTGTGACGGCACTTGTCGTTGTTTGCGTTGTGGTCGGTTGTTCCGTGGTTTCTGATTGAGTTGTCGATAGCGTTGTAATTTGGGGCTGAGATGTAGACTTCAGCGTAGTTTCCGCCACCGTGGTGGTTGGCAGTGTTGTTGGATTTGATGTTGATTGTTGAGAGGTTGTCGGAACTGTGGTTGTTTGGGTCTGTGTTGTGGTTTGGGACAAGGTCGTGGTCGCCTGTGATGTTGGTTGACTGGTGGTTGGGCTAGCAGTGGTTTCCGCCTGAGTAGTAGTTGGCAGAGCAGTTGTGACAGCACTTGTCGTTGTCTGCGTTGTGGTCTGTTGTTCTGTGGTTTCTGATTGAGTTGTCGATAACGTTGTAGTTTGGGGCTGAGATGTAGACTTCAGCGTAGTTTCCGCCACCCTGGTGGTTGGCAGTGTTGTGGGATTTGATGTGGATTGTTGAGAGGTTGTCGGAGCTGTAGTTGTTTGGGTCTGTGTTGTTGTTTCGGACAAGGTCGTGGTCGCCTGTGATGTTGGGTGACTGGTGGTTGGGCTAGCAGTGGCCTCCGCCTGAGTAGTAGTTGGCAGGGCAGTTGTGACAGCACTTGTCGTTGTTTGCGTTGTGGTCGGTTGTTCCGTGGTTTCTGATTGAGTTGTCGATTGCGTTGTAGTTTGGGGCTGAGATGTAGACTTCAGCGTAGTTTCCGCCACCGTGGTGGTTGGCAGTGTTGTTGGATTTGATGTTGATTGTTGAGAGGTTGTCGGAGCTGTGGTTGTTTGGGTCTCTGTTGTGGTTTGGGACAAGGTCGTGGTCGCCTGTGATGTTGGTTGACTGGTGGTTGGGCTAGCAGTGGTTTCCGCCTGAGTAGTAGTTGGCCGAGCAGTTGTGACAGCACTTGTCGTTGTCTGCGTTGTGGTCTGTTGTTCTGTGGTTTCTGATTGAGTTGTCGATAACGTTGTAGTTTGGGGCTGAGATGTAGACTTCAGCGTAGTTTCCGCCACCCTGGTGGTTGGCAGTGTTGTGGGATTTGATGTGGATTGTTGAGAGGTTGTCGGAGCTGTAGTTGTTTGGGTCTGTGTTGTTGTTTCGGACAAGGTCGTGGTCGCCTGTGATGTTGGCTGACTGGTGGTTGGGCTAGCAGTGGCCTCCGCCTGAGTAGTAGTTGGCAGGGCAGTTGTGACAGCACTTGTCGTTGTTTGCGTTGTGGTCGGTTGTTCCGTGGTTTCTGATTGAGTTGTCGATTGCGTTGTAGTTTGGGGCTGAGATGTAGACTTCAGCGTAGTTTCCGCCACCGTGGTGGTTGGCAGTGTTGTTGGATTTGATGTTGATTGTTGAGAGGTTGTCGGAGCTGTGGTTGTTTGGGTCTCTGTTGTTGTTTCGGAAAAGGTCGTGGTCGCCTGTGATGTTGGCTCACTAGCGGTTGGGCTAGCAGTGGTTTCCGCCTGAGTAGTAGTTGGCAGGGCAGTTGTGACAGCACTTGTCGTTGTTTGCGTTGTGGTCGGTTGTTCCGTGGTTTCTGATTGAGTTGTCGATAGCGTTGTAATTTGGGGCTGAGATGTAGACTTCAGCGTAGTTTCCGCCACCGTGGTGGTTGGCAGTGTTGTTGGATTTGATGTTGATTGTTGAGAGGTTGTCGGAACTGTGGTTGTTTGGGTCTGTGTTGTGGTTTGGGACAAGGTCGTGGTCGCCTGTGATGTTGGCTCACTAGCGGTTGGGCTAGCAGTGGTTTCCGCCTGAGTAGTAGTTGGCAGGGCAGTTGTGACAGCACTTGTCGTTAATTGCGTTGTGGTCTGTTGTTCCGTGGTTTCTGATTGAGTTGTCGATAACGTTGTAGTTTGGGGCTGAGATGTAGACTTCAGCGTAGTTTCCGCCACCGTGGTGGTTGGCAGTGTTGTTGGACTTGATGTTGATTGTTGAGAGGTTGTCGGAGCTGTGGTTGCTTGGGTCTCTGTGGTTGTTTCCGACAAGGTCGTGGTCGCCTGTGATGTTGGCTGACTAGTGGTTGGGCTAGCAGTAGTTTCCGCCTGAGTAATAGTTGGCAGGACAGTTGTGACAGCACTTGTCGTTGCTTGCGTTGTGGTCTGTTGTTCTGTGGTTTCTGATTGAGTTGTCGATAACGTTGTAGTTTGGGGCTGAGATGTAGACTTCAGCGTAGTTTCCGCCACCGTGGTGGTTGGCAGTGTTGTTGGATTTGATGTTGATTGTTGAGAGGATGTCGGAGCTGTGGTTGTTTGGGTCTCTGTTGTTGTTTCGGACAAGGTCGTGTTCGCCTGTGATGTTGGCTGACTAGTGGTTGGGCTAGCAGTAGTTTCCGCCTGAGTAGTGGTTGGCAGGGCAGTGGTGACAGCACTTGTTGTTGTTTGCGTTGTGGTCGGTTGTTCCGTGGTTTCTGATTGAGTTGTCGATACCGTTGTAGTTTGGGGCTGAGATGTAGACTTCAGCGTAGTTTCCGCCACCGTGGTGGTTGGCAGTGTTGTTGGATTTGATGTTGATTGTTGAGAGGTTGTCGGAGATGTGGTTGTTTGGGTCTGTGTTGTTGTTTCGGACAAGGTCGTGGTCGCCTGTGATGTTGGCTGACTGGTGGTTGGGTTAGCAGTGGCCTCCGCCTGAGTAGTAGTTGGCAGGGCAGTTGTGACGGCACTTGTCGTTGTTTGCGTTGTGGTCGGTTGTTCCGTGGTTTCTGATTGAGTTGTCGATGGCGTTGTAATTTGGGGCTGAGATGTAGACTTCAGCGTAGTTTCCGCCACCGTGGTGGTTGGCAGTGTTGTTGGATTTGATGTTGATTGTTGAGAGGTTGTCGGAACTGTGGTCTGTGTTGTGGTTTGGGACAAGGTCGTGGTCGCCTGTGATGTTGGTTGACTGGTGGTTGGGCTAGCAGTGGTTTCCGCCTGAGTAGTAGTTGGCAGGGCAGTTGTGACAGCACTTGTCGTTGTCTGCGTTGTGGTCTCTTGTTCTGTGGTTTCTGATTGAGTTGTCGATAACGTTGTAGTTTGGGGCTGAGATGTAGACTTCAGCGTAGTTTCCGCCACCGTGGTGGTTGGCAGTGTTGTTGGATTTGATGTTGATTGTTGAGAGGTTGTCGGAGCTGTGGTTGTTTGGGTCTCTGTTGTTGTTTCGGAAAAGGTCGTGGTCGCCTGTGATGTTGGCTCACTAGCGGTTGGGCTAGCAGTGGTTTCCGCCTGAGTAGTAGTTGGCAGGGCAGTTGTGACAGCACTTGTCGTTGTTTGCGTTGTGGTCTGTTGTTCTGTGGTTTCTGATTGAGTTGTCGATAACGTTGTAGTTTGGGGCTGAGATGTAGACTTCAGCGTAGTTTCCGCCACCGTGGTGGTTGGCAGTGTTGTTGGATTTGATGTTGATTGTTGAGAGGTTGTCGGAGCTGTAGTTGTTTGGGTCTGTGTTGTTGTTTCGGACAAGGTCGTGGTCGCCTGTGATGTTGGCTGACTAGTGGTTGGGCTAGCAGTAGTTTCCGCCTGAGTAGTAGTTGGCAGGGCAGTTGTGACAGCACTTGTCGTTGTTTGCGTTGTGGTCTGTTGTTCCGTGGTTTCTGATTGAGTTGTCGATTGCGTTGTAGTTTGGGGCTGAGATGTAGACTTCAGCGTAGTTTCCGCCACCGTGGTGGTTGGCAGTGTTGTTGGATTTGATGTTGATTGTTGAGAGGTTGTCGGAGATGTGGTTGTTTGGGTCTGTGTTGTTGTTTCGGACAAGGTCGTGGTCGCCTGTGATGTTGGCTGACTGGTGGTTGGGTTAGCAGTGGCCTCCGCCTGAGTAGTAGTTGGCAGGGCAGTTGTGACGGCACTTGTCGTTGTTTGCGTTGTGGTCGGTTGTTCCGTGGTTTCTGATTGAGTTGTCGATTGCGTTGTAGTTTGGGGCTGAGATGTAGACTTCAGCGTAGTTTCCGCCACCGTGGTGGTTGGCAGTGTTGTTGGATTTGATGTTGATTGTTGAGAGGTTGTCGGAGATGTGGTTGTTTGGGTCTGTGTTGTTGTTTCGGACAAGGTCGTGGTCGCCTGTGATGTTGGCTGACTGGTGGTTGGGTTAGCAGTGGCCTCCGCCTGAGTAGTAGTTGGCAGGGCAGTTGTGACGGCACTTGTCGTTGTTTGCGTTGTGGTCGGTTGTTCCGTGGTTTCTGATTGAGTTGTCGATTGCGTTGTAGTTTGGGGCTGAGATGTAGACTTCAGCGTAGTTTCCGCCACCGTGGTGGTTGGCAGTGTTGTTGGATTTGATGTTGATTGTTGAGAGGTTGTCGGAGCTGTGGTTGTTTGGGTTTCTATTGTTGTTTCGGAAAAGGTCGTGGTCGCCTGTGATGTTGGCTCACTAGCGGTTGGGCTAGCAGTGGTTTCCGCCTGAGTAGTAGTTGGCAGGGCAGTTGTGACAGCACTTGTCGTTAATTGCGTTGTGGTCTGTTGTTCCGTGGTTTCTGATTGAGTTGTCGATAACGTTGTAGTTTGGGGCTGAGATGTAGACTTCAGCGTAGTTTCCGCCACCGTGGTGGTTGGCAGTGTTGTTGGACTTGATGTTGATTGTTGAGAGGTTGTCGGAGCTGTGGTTGCTTGGGTCTCTGTGGTTGTTTCCGACAAGGTCGTGGTCGCCTGTGATGTTGGCTGACTAGTGGTTGGGCTAGCAGTAGTTTCCGCCCGAGTAATAGTTGGCAGGACAGTTGTGACAGCACTTGTCGTTGCTTGCGTTGTGGTCTGTTGTTCTGTGGTTTCTGATTGAGTTGTCGATAACGTTGTAGTTTGGGGCTGAGATGTAGACTTCAGCGTAGTTTCCGCCACCGTGGTGGTTGGCAGTGTTGTTGGATTTGATGTTGATTGTTGAGAGGATGTCGGAGCTGTGGTTGTTTGGGTCTCTGTTGTTGTTTCGGACAAGGTCGTGGTCGCCTGTGATGTTGGCTGACTAGTGGTTGGGCTAGCAGTAGTTTCCGCCTGAGTAGTGGTTGGCAGGGCAGTGGTGACAGCACTTGTTGTTGTTTGCGTTGTGGTCGGTTGTTCCGTGGTTTCTGATTGAGTTGTCGATACCGTTGTAGTTTGGGGCTGAGATGTAGACTTCAGCGTAGTTTCCGCCACCGTGGTGGTTGGCAGTGTTGTTGGATTTGATGTTGATTGTTGAGAGGTTGTCGGAGATGTGGTTGTTTGGGTCTGTGTTGTTGTTTCGGACAAGGTCGTGGTCGCCTGTGATGTTGGCTGACTGGTGGTTGGGTTAGCAGTGGCCTCCGCCTGAGTAGTAGTTGGCAGGGCAGTTGTGACGGCACTTGTCGTTGTTTGCGTTGTGGTCGGTTGTTCCGTGGTTTCTGATTGAGTTGTCGATAGCGTTGTAATTTGGGGCTGAGATGTAGACTTCAGCGTAGTTTCCGCCACCGTGGTGGTTGGCAGTGTTGTTGGATTTGATGTTGATTGTTGAGAGGTTGTCGGAACTGTGGTCTGTGTTGTGGTTTGGGACAAGGTCGTGGTCGCCTGTGATGTTGGTTGACTGGTGGTTGGGCTAGCAGTGGTTTCCGCCTGAGTAGTAGTTGGCAGGGCAGTTGTGACAGCACTTGTCGTTGTCTGCGTTGTGGTCTGTTGTTCTGTGGTTTCTGATTGAGTTGTCGATAACGTTGTAGTTTGGGGCTGAGATGTAGACTTCAGCGTAGTTTCCGCCACCGTGGTGGTTGGCAGTGTTGTTGGATTTGATGTTGATTGTTGAGAGGTTGTCGGAGCTGTGGTTGTTTGGGTCTCTGTTGTTGTTTCGGAAAAGGTCGTGGTCGCCTGTGATGTTGGCTCACTAGCGGTTGGGCTAGCAGTGGTTTCCGCCTGAGTAGTAGTTGGCAGGGCAGTTGTGACAGCACTTGTCGTTGTTTGCGTTGTGGTCTGTTGTTCTGTGGTTTCTGATTGAGTTGTCGATAACGTTGTAGTTTGGGGCTGAGATGTAGACTTCAGCGTAGTTTCCGCCACCGTGGTGGTTGGCAGTGTTGTTGGATTTGATGTTGATTGTTGAGAGGTTGTCGGAGCTGTAGTTGTTTGGGTCTGTGTTGTTGTTTCGGACAAGGTCGTGGTCGCCTGTGATGTTGGCTGACTAGTGGTTGGGCTAGCAGTAGTTTCCGCCTGAGTAGTAGTTGGCAGGGCAGTTGTGACAGCACTTGTCGTTGTTTGCGTTGTGGTCTGTTGTTCCGTGGTTTCTGATTGAGTTGTCGATTGCGTTGTAGTTTGGGGCTGAGATGTAGACTTCAGCGTAGTTTCCGCCACCGTGGTGGTTGGCAGTGTTGTTGGATTTGATGTTGATTGTTGAGAGGTTGTCGGAGATGTGGTTGTTTGGGTCTGTGTTGTTGTTTCGGACAAGGTCGTGGTCGCCTGTGATGTTGGCTGACTAGTGGTTGGGCTAGCAGTAGTTTCCGCCTGAGTAGTGGTTGGCAGGGCAGTGGTGACAGCACTTGTTGTTGTTTGCGTTGTGGTCGGTTGTTCCGTGGTTTCTGATTGAGTTGTCGATACCGTTGTAGTTTGGGGCTGAGATGTAGACTTCAGCGTAGTTTCCGCCACCGTGGTGGTTGGCAGTGTTGTTGGATTTGATGTTGATTGTTGAGAGGTTGTCGGAGATGTGGTTGTTTGGGTCTGTGTTGTTGTTTCGGACAAGGTCGTGGTCGCCTGTGATGTTGGCTGACTGGTGGTTGGGTTAGCAGTGGCCTCCGCCTGAGTAGTAGTTGGCAGGGCAGTTGTGACGGCACTTGTCGTTGTTTGCGTTGTGGTCGGTTGTTCCGTGGTTTCTGATTGAGTTGTCGATAGCGTTGTAGTTTGGGGCTGAGATGTAGACTTCAGCGTAGTTTCCGCCACCGTGGTGGTTGGCAGTGTTGTTGGATTTGATGTTGATTGGTGAGAGGTTGTCGGAGCTGTGGTTGTTTGGGTCTGTGTTGTTGTTTCGGACAAGGTCGTGGTCGCCTGTGATGTTGGCTGACTAGTGGTTGGGCTAGCAGTGGTTTCCGCCTGAGTAGTAGTTGGCAGGGCAGCTGTGACAGCACTTGTCGTTGCTTGCGTTGTGGTCGGTTGTTCCGTGGTTTCTGATTGAGTTGTCGATAGCGTTGTAGTTTGGGGCTGAGATGTAGACTTCAGCGTAGTTTCCGCCACCGTGGTGGTTGGCAGTGTTGTTGGATTTGATGTTGATTGGTGAGAGGTTGTGGGAGCTGTGGTTGTTTGGGTCTGTGTTGTTGTTTCGGACAAGGTCGTGGTCGCCTGTGATGTTGGCTGACTAGTGGTTGGGCTAGCAGTGGTTTCCGCTTGAGTAGTAGTTGGCAGGGCAGTTGTGACAGTACTTGTCGTTGTTTGCGTTGTGGTCTGTTGTTCCGTGGTTTCTGATTGAGTTGTCGATAGCGTTGTAGTTTGGGGCTGAGATGTAGACTTCAGCGTAGTTTCCGCCACCGTGGTGGTTGGCAGTGTGGTTGGATTTGATGTTGATTGTCGAGAGCTTGTTGGAGCTGTGGTTGTTTCGGTCTGTGTTGTTGTTTCGGACAAGGTCGTGGTCGCCTGTGATGTTGGCTGACTAGTGGTTGGGCTAGCAGTGGTTTCCGCCTGAGTAGTAGTTGGCAGGGCAGTCGTGACAGCACTTGTCGTTGTTTGCGTTGTGGTCGGTTGTTCCGTGGTTTCTGATTGAGTTGTCGATAGCGTTGTAGTTTGGGGCTGAGATGTAGACTTCAGCGTAGTTTCCGCCACCGTGGTGGTTGGCAGTGTTGTTGGATTTGATGTTGATTGTTGCGAGGTTGTTGGAGCTGTGGTTGTTTGGGTCTGTGTTGTTGTTTCGGACAAGGTCGTGGTCGCCTGTGATGTTGGCTGACTAGTGGTTGGGCTAGCAGTGGTTTCCGCCTGAGTAGTAGTTGGCAGGGCAGTTGTGACAGCACTTGTCGTTTTTTGCGTTGTGGTCGGTTGTTCCGTGGTTTCTGATTGAGTTGTCGATAGCGTTGCAGTTTGGGGCTGAGATGTAGACTTCAACGTAGTTTCCGCCACCGTGGTGGTTGGCAGTGTTGTTGGATTTGATGTTGACTGCTGAGAGGTTGTCGGAGCTGTGGTTGTTTGGGTCTGTGTTGTTGTTTCGGACAAGGTCGTGGTCGCCTGTGATGTTGGCTCACTAGTGGTTGGGCTAGCAGTGGTTTTCGCCTGAGTAGTAGTTGGCAGGGCAGTTGTGACAGCACTTGTCGTTGCTTGCGTTGTGGTCGGTTGTTCCGTGGTTTCTGATTGAGTTGTCGATAGCGTTGTAGTTTGGGGCTGAGATGTAGACTTCAGCGTAGTTTCCGCCACCGTGGTGGTTGGCAGTGTTGTTGGATTTGATGTTGATTGTTGCGAGGTTGTTGGAGCTGTGGTTGTTTGGGTCTGTGTTGTTGTTTCGGACAAGGTCGTGGTCGCCTGTGATGTTGGCTGACTAGTGGTTGGGCTAGCAGTGGTTTCCGCCTGAGTAGTAGTTGGCAGGGCAGTTGTGACAGCACTTGTCGTTGTTTGCGTTGTGGTCAGTTGTTCCGTGGTTTCTGATTGAGTTGTCGATAGCGTTGTAGTTTGCGGCTGAGATGTAGACTTCAGCGAAGTTTCCGCCACCGTGGTGGTTGGCAGTGTTGTTGGATTTGATGTTGATTGGTGAGAGGTTGTCGGAGCTGTGGTTGTTTGGGTCTGTGTTGTTGTTTCGGACAAGGTCGTGGTCGCCTGTGATGTTGGCTGACTAGTGGTTGGGCTAGCAGTGGTTTCCGCCTGAGTAGTAGTTGGCAAGGCAGTTGTGACAGCACTTGTCGTTGTTTGCGTTGTGGTCCGTTGTTCCGTGGTTTCTGATTGAGTTGTCGATAGCGTTGTAGTTTGGGGCTGAGATGTTGGCTTCAGCGTACTTTCCGCCACCGTGGTGGTTGGCAGTGTTGTTGGATTTGATGTTGATTGTTGAGAGGTTGTCGGAGCTGTGGTTGTTTGGGTCTGTGTTGTTGTTTCGGACAAGGTCGTGGTCGCCTGTGATGTTGGCTGACTAGTGGTTGGGCTAGCAGTGGTTTCCGCCGGAGTAGTAGTTGGCAGGGCAGTTGTGACAGCACTTGTCGTTGTTTCCGTTGTGATCGGTTGTTCCGTGGTTTCTGATTGAGTTGTCGATAGCGTTGCAGTTTGGGACTGAGATGTAGACTTCAACGTAGTTTCCGCCACCGTGGTGGTTGGCAGTGTTGTTGGATTTGATGTTGATTGGTGAGAGGTTGTCGGAGCTGTGGTTGTTTGGGTCTGTGTTGTTGTTTCGGACAAGGTCGTGGTCGCCTGTGATGTTGGCTGACTAGTGGTTGGGCTAGCAGTGGTTTCCGCCTGAGTAGTAGTTGGCAGGGCAGTTGTGACAGCACTTGGCGTTGTTGGCGTTGTGGTCGGTTGTTCCGTGGTTTCTGATTGAGTTGTCGATAGAGTTGTAGTTTGGGGCTGAGATGTGGACTTCAGCGTAGTTTCCGCCACCGTGGTGGTTGGCAGTGTTGTTGGATTTGATGTTGATTGTTGAGAGGTTGTCGGAGCTGTGGTTGTTTGGGCCTGTGTTGTTGTTTCGGACAAGGTCGTGGTCGCCTGTGATGTTGGCTGACTAGTGGTTGGGCTAGCAGTGGTTTCCGCCTGAGTAGTAGTTGGCAGGGCAGTTGTGACAGCACTTGTCGTTGTTTGCGTTGTGGTCGGTTGTTCCGTGGTTTCTGATTGAGTTGTCGATATCGTTGTAGTTTGGGGCTGAGATGTAGACTTCAGCGTAGTTTCCGCCACCGTGGTGGTTGGCAGTGTTGTTGGATTTGATGTTGATTGGTGAGAGGTTGTCGGAGCTGTGGTTGTTTGGGTCTGTGTTGTTGTTTCGGACAAGGTCGTGGTCGCCTGTGATGTTGGCTGACTAGTGGTTGGGCTAGCAGTGGTTTCCGCCTGAGTAGTAGTTGGCAGGGCAGTTGTGACAGCACTTGTCTTTGTTTGCGTTGTGGTCGGTTGTTCCGTGGTTTCTGATTGAGTTGTCGATAGAGTTGTAGTTTGGGGCTGAGATGTGGACTTCAGCGTAGTTTCCGCCACCGTGGTGGTTGGCAGTGTTGTTGGATTTGATGTTGATTGTTGAGAGGTTGTCGGAGCTGTGGTTGTTTGGGTCTGTGTTGTTGTTTCGGACAAGGTCGTGGTCGCCTGTGATGTTGGCTCACTAGTGGTTGGGCTAGCAGTGGTTTCCGCCTGAGTAGTAGTTGGCAGGGCAGTTGTGACAATACTTGTCGTTGTTTGCGTTGTGGTCGGTTGTTCCGTGGTTTCTGATTGAGTTGTCGATAGCGTTGTAGTTTGGGGCTGAGATGTAGACTTCAGCGTAGTTTCCGCCACCGTGGTGGTTGGCAGTGTTGTTGGATTTGATGTTGATTGGTGAGAGGTTGTCGGAGCTGTGGTTGTTTGGGTCTGTGTTGTTGTTTCGGACAAGGTCGTGGTCGCCTGTGATGTTGGCTGACTAGTGGTTGGGCTAGCAGTGGTTTCCGCCTGAGTAGTAGTTGGCAGGGCAGTTGTGACAGCACTTGTCGTTGTTTGCGTTGTGGTCGGTTGTTCCGTGGTTTCTGATTGAGTTGTCGATAGCGTTGTAGTTTGGGACTGAGATGTAGACTTCAGCGTAGTTTTCGCCACCGTGGTGGTTGGCAGTGTTGTTGGATTTAATGTTGATTGGTGAGAGGTTGTCGGAGCTGTGGTTGTTTGGGTCTGTGTTGTTGTTTCGGACAATGTCGTGGTCGCCTGTGATGTTGGCTGACTAGTGGTTGGGCTAGCAGTGGTTTCCGCCTGAGTAGTAGTTGGCAGGGCAGTTGTGACAGCACTTGTCGTTGTTTGCGTTGTGGTCGGTTGTTCCGTGGTTTCTGATTGAGTTGTCGATAGCGTTGTAGTTTGGGGCTGAGATGTTGGCTTCAGCGTACTTTCCGCCACCGTGGTGGTTGGCAGTGTTGTTGGATTTGATGTTGATTGTTGAGAGGTTGTCGGAGCTGTGGTTGTTTGGGTCTGTGTTGTTGTTTCTGACAAGGTCGTGGTCGCCTGTGATGTTGGCTGACTAGTGGTTGGGCTAGCAGTGGTTTCCGCCTGAGTAGTAGTTGGCAGGGCAGTTGTGACAGCACTTGTCGTTGTTTCCGTTGTGATCGGTTGTTCCGTGGTTTCTGATTGAGTTGTCGATAGCGTTGCAGTTTGGGACTGAGATGTAGACTTCAACGTAGTTTCCGCCACCGTGGTGGTTGGCAGTGTTGTTGGATTTGATGTTGATTGGTGAGAGGTTGTCGGAGCTGTGGTTGTTTGGGTCTGTGTTGTTGTTTCGGACAAGGTCATGGTCGCCTGTGATGTTGGCTGACTAGTGGTTGGGCTAGCAGTGGTTTCCGCCTGAGTAGTAGTTGCCAGGGCAGTTGTGACAGCACTTGTCGTAGTTTCCGATGTGGTTAGTTGTTCCGTGGTTTCTGATTGAGTTGTCGATAGCGTTGTAGTTTGGGGCTGAGATGTAGACTTCAGCGTAGTTTCCGCCACCGTGGTGGTTGGCAGTGTTGTCGGATTTGATGTTGAGTGTTGAGAGGTTGACGGAGCTGTGGTTGTTTGGGTCTGTGTTGTTGTTTCAGACAACGTTGTGGTCGTCTGTGATGTTGGCTGACCAGTGGTTGGGCTAGCAGTGGTTTTCGCCTGAGAAGTAGTTGGCAGGGCAGTTGTGACAGCACTTGTCGTTGTTTGCGTTGTGGTCGGTTGTTCCGTGGTTTCTGATTGAGTTGTCGATAGCGTTGTAGTTTGGGGCTGAGATGTAGACTTCAGCGTGGTTTCCGCCACCGTGGTGGTTGGCAGTGACGTTGGATTTGATGTTGATTGGTGAGAGGTTGTCGGAGCTGTGGTTGTTTGGGTCTGTGTTGTTGTTTCGGACAAGGTCGTGGTCGCCTGTGATGTTGGCTGACTAGTGGTTGGGCTAGCAGTGGTTTCCGCCTGAGTAGTAGTTGGCAGGGCAGTTGTGACAGCACTTGTCGTTGTTAGCGTTGTGGTCGGTTGTTCCGTGGTTTCTGATTGAGTTGTCGATAGCGTTGTAGTTTGGGGCTGAGATGTAGACTTCAGCGTAGTTTCCGCCACCCTGGTGGTTGGCAGTGTTGTTGGATTTGATGTTGATTGTTGAGAGGTTGTCGGAGCTGTGGTTGTTTGGGTCTGTGTTGTTGTTTCGGACAAGGTCGTGGTCGCCTGTGATGTTGGCTGACTAGTGGTTGGGCTAGCAGTGGTTTCCGCCTGAGTAGTAGTTGGCAGGGCAGTTGTGACAGCACTTGTCGTTGTTTGCGTTGTGGTCGGTTGTTCCGTGGTTTCTGATTGAGTTGTCGATAGCGATGTAGTTTGGGGCTGAGATGTAGACTTCAGCGTAGTTTCCGCCACCGTGGTGGTTGGCAGTGTTGTTGGATTTGATGTTGATTGGTGAGAGGTTGTCGGAGCTGTGGTTGTTTGGGTCTGTGTTGTTGTTTCGGACAAGGTCGTGGCCGCCTGTGATGTTGGTTCACTACTGGTTGGGCTAGCAGTGGTTTCCGCCTGAGTAGTAGTTGGCAGGGCAGTTGTGACAGCACTTGTCGTTGTTTGCGTCGTGGTCGGTTGTTCCGTGGTTTCTGATTGAGTTGTCGATAGCGTTGTAGTTTGGGGCTGAGATGTAGACTTCAGCGTAGTTTCCGCCACCGTGGTGGTTGGCAGTGTTGTTGGATTTGATGTTGATTGGTGAGAGGTTGTCGGAGATGTGGTTGTTTGGGTCTGTGTTGTTGTTTCGGACAAGATCGTGGTCGCCTGTGATGTTGGCTGACTAGTGGTTGGGCTAGCAGTGGTTTCGGCCTGAGTAGTAGTTGGCAGGGCAGTTGTGACAGCACTTGTCGTTGTTTGCGTTGTGGTCGGTTGTTCCGTGGTTTCTGATTGAGTTGTCGAAAGCGTTGTAGTTTGGGGCTGAGATGTAGACTTCAGCGTAGTTTCCGCCACCGTGGTGGTTGGCAGTGTTGTTGGATTTGATGTTGATTGGTGATAGGTTGTCGGAGCTGTGGTTGTTTGGGTCTGTGTTGTTGTTTCGGACAAGGTCGTGGTCGTCTGTGATGTTGGCTGACCAGTGGTTGGGCTAGCAGTGGTTTCCGCCTGAGAAGTAGTTGGCAGGACAGTTGTGACAGCACTTGTCGTTGTTTGCGTTGTGGTCGGTTGTTCCGTGGTTTCTGATTGAGTTGTCGATAGCGTTGTAGTTTGGGGCTGAGATGTAGACTTCAGCGTAGTTTCCGCCACCGTGGTGGTTGGCAGTGTTGTTGGATTTGATGTTGATTGGTGAGAGGTTGTCGGAGCTGTGGTTGTTTGGGTCTGTGTTGTTGTTTCGGACAAGGTCGTGGTCGCCTGTGATGTTGGCTGACTAGTGGTTGGGCTAGCAGTGGTTTCCGCCTGAGTAGTAGTTGGCAAGGCAGTTGTGACAGCACTTGTCGTTGTTTGCGTTGTGGTCGGTTGTTCCGTGGTTTCTGATTGAGTTGTCGATAGCGTTGTAGTTTGGGGCTGAGATGTTGGCTTCAGCGTACTTTCCGCCACCGTGGTGGTTGGCAGTGTTGTTGGATTTGATGTTGATTGTTGAGAGGTTGTCGGAGCTGTGGTTGTTTGGGTCTGTGTTGTTGTTTCGGACAAGGTCGTGGTCGCCTGTGATGTTGGCTGACTAGTGGTTGGGCTAGCAGTGGTTTCCGCCGGAGTAGTAGTTGGCAGGGCAGTTGTGACAGCACTTGTCGTTGTTTCCGTTGTGATCGGTTGTTCCGTGGTTTCTGATTGAGTTGTCGATAGCGTTGCAGTTTGGGACTGAGATGTAGACTTCAACGTAGTTTCCGCCACCGTGGTGGTTGGCAGTGTTGTTGGATTTGATGTTGATTGGTGAGAGGTTGTCGGAGCTGTGGTTGTTTGGGTCTGTGTTGTTGTTTCGGACAAGGTCGTGGTCGCCTGTGATGTTGGCTGACTAGTGGTTGGGCTAGCAGTGGTTTCCGCCTGAGTAGTAGTTGGCAGGGCAGTTGTGACAGCACTTGGCGTTGTTGGCGTTGTGGTCGGTTGTTCCGTGGTTTCTGATTGAGTTGTCGATAGAGTTGTAGTTTGGGGCTGAGATGTGGACTTCAGCGTAGTTTCCGCCACCGTGGTGGTTGGCAGTGTTGTTGGATTTGATGTTGATTGTTGAGAGGTTGTCGGAGCTGTGGTTGTTTGGGCCTGTGTTGTTGTTTCGGACAAGGTCGTGGTCGCCTGTGATGTTGGCTGACTAGTGGTTGGGCTAGCAGTGGTTTCCGCCTGAGTAGTAGTTGGCAGGGCAGTTGTGACAGCACTTGTCGTTGTTTGCGTTGTGGTCGGTTGTTCCGTGGTTTCTGATTGAGTTGTCGATATCGTTGTAGTTTGGGGCTGAGATGTAGACTTCAGCGTAGTTTCCGCCACCGTGGTGGTTGGCAGTGTTGTTGGATTTGATGTTGATTGGTGAGAGGTTGTCGGAGCTGTGGTTGTTTGGGTCTGTGTTGTTGTTTCGGACAAGGTCGTGGTCGCCTGTGATGTTGGCTGACTAGTGGTTGGGCTAGCAGTGGTTTCCGCCTGAGTAGTAGTTGGCAGGGCAGTTGTGACAGCACTTGTCTTTGTTTGCGTTGTGGTCGGTTGTTCCGTGGTTTCTGATTGAGTTGTCGATAGAGTTGTAGTTTGGGGCTGAGATGTGGACTTCAGCGTAGTTTCCGCCACCGTGGTGGTTGGCAGTGTTGTTGGATTTGATGTTGATTGTTGAGAGGTTGTCGGAGCTGTGGTTGTTTGGGTCTGTGTTGTTGTTTCGGACAAGGTCGTGGTCGCCTGTGATGTTGGCTCACTAGTGGTTGGGCTAGCAGTGGTTTCCGCCTGAGTAGTAGTTGGCAGGGCAGTTGTGACAATACTTGTCGTTGTTTGCGTTGTGGTCGGTTGTTCCGTGGTTTCTGATTGAGTTGTCGATAGCGTTGTAGTTTGGGGCTGAGATGTAGACTTCAGCGTAGTTTCCGCCACCGTGGTGGTTGGCAGTGTTGTTGGATTTGATGTTGATTGGTGAGAGGTTGTCGGAGCTGTGGTTGTTTGGGTCTGTGTTGTTGTTTCGGACAAGGTCGTGGTCGCCTGTGATGTTGGCTGACTAGTGGTTGGGCTAGCAGTGGTTTCCGCCTGAGTAGTAGTTGGCAGGGCAGTTGTGACAGCACTTGTCGTTGTTTGCGTTGTGGTCGGTTGTTCCGTGGTTTCTGATTGAGTTGTCGATAGCGTTGTAGTTTGGGACTGAGATGTAGACTTCAGCGTAGTTTTCGCCACCGTGGTGGTTGGCAGTGTTGTTGGATTTAATGTTGATTGGTGAGAGGTTGTCGGAGCTGTGGTTGTTTGGGTCTGTGTTGTTGTTTCGGACAATGTCGTGGTCGCCTGTGATGTTGGCTGACTAGTGGTTGGGCTAGCAGTGGTTTCCGCCTGAGTAGTAGTTGGCAGGGCAGTTGTGACAGCACTTGTCGTTGTTTGCGTTGTGGTCGGTTGTTCCGTGGTTTCTGATTGAGTTGTCGATAGCGTTGTAGTTTGGGGCTGAGATGTTGGCTTCAGCGTACTTTCCGCCACCGTGGTGGTTGGCAGTGTTGTTGGATTTGATGTTGATTGTTGAGAGGTTGTCGGAGCTGTGGTTGTTTGGGTCTGTGTTGTTGTTTCTGACAAGGTCGTGGTCGCCTGTGATGTTGGCTGACTAGTGGTTGGGCTAGCAGTGGTTTCCGCCTGAGTAGTAGTTGGCAGGGCAGTTGTGACAGCACTTGTCGTTGTTTCCGTTGTGATCGGTTGTTCCGTGGTTTCTGATTGAGTTGTCGATAGCGTTGCAGTTTGGGACTGAGATGTAGACTTCAACGTAGTTTCCGCCACCGTGGTGGTTGGCAGTGTTGTTGGATTTGATGTTGATTGGTGAGAGGTTGTCGGAGCTGTGGTTGTTTGGGTCTGTGTTGTTGTTTCGGACAAGGTCATGGTCGCCTGTGATGTTGGCTGACTAGTGGTTGGGCTAGCAGTGGTTTCCGCCTGAGTAGTAGTTGCCAGGGCAGTTGTGACAGCACTTGTCGTAGTTTCCGATGTGGTTAGTTGTTCCGTGGTTTCTGATTGAGTTGTCGATAGCGTTGTAGTTTGGGGCTGAGATGTAGACTTCAGCGTAGTTTCCGCCACCGTGGTGGTTGGCAGTGTTGTCGGATTTGATGTTGAGTGTTGAGAGGTTGACGGAGCTGTGGTTGTTTGGGTCTGTGTTGTTGTTTCAGACAACGTTGTGGTCGTCTGTGATGTTGGCTGACCAGTGGTTGGGCTAGCAGTGGTTTTCGCCTGAGAAGTAGTTGGCAGGGCAGTTGTGACAGCACTTGTCGTTGTTTGCGTTGTGGTCGGTTGTTCCGTGGTTTCTGATTGAGTTGTCGATAGCGTTGTAGTTTGGGGCTGAGATGTAGACTTCAGCGTGGTTTCCGCCACCGTGGTGGTTGGCAGTGACGTTGGATTTGATGTTGATTGGTGAGAGGTTGTCGGAGCTGTGGTTGTTTGGGTCTGTGTTGTTGTTTCGGACAAGGTCGTGGTCGCCTGTGATGTTGGCTGACTAGTGGTTGGGCTAGCAGTGGTTTCCGCCTGAGTAGTAGTTGGCAGGGCAGTTGTGACAGCACTTGTCGTTGTTAGCGTTGTGGTCGGTTGTTCCGTGGTTTCTGATTGAGTTGTCGATAGCGTTGTAGTTTGGGGCTGAGATGTAGACTTCAGCGTAGTTTCCGCCACCCTGGTGGTTGGCAGTGTTGTTGGATTTGATGTTGATTGTTGAGAGGTTGTCGGAGCTGTGGTTGTTTGGGTCTGTGTTGTTGTTTCGGACAAGGTCGTGGTCGCCTGTGATGTTGGCTGACTAGTGGTTGGGCTAGCAGTGGTTTCCGCCTGAGTAGTAGTTGGCAGGGCAGTTGTGACAGCACTTGTCGTTGTTTGCGTTGTGGTCGGTTGTTCCGTGGTTTCTGATTGAGTTGTCGATAGCGATGTAGTTTGGGGCTGAGATGTAGACTTCAGCGTAGTTTCCGCCACCGTGGTGGTTGGCAGTGTTGTTGGATTTGATGTTGATTGGTGAGAGGTTGTCGGAGCTGTGGTTGTTTGGGTCTGTGTTGTTGTTTCGGACAAGGTCGTGGCCGCCTGTGATGTTGGTTCACTACTGGTTGGGCTAGCAGTGGTTTCCGCCTGAGTAGTAGTTGGCAGGGCAGTTGTGACAGCACTTGTCGTTGTTTGCGTCGTGGTCGGTTGTTCCGTGGTTTCTGATTGAGTTGTCGATAGCGTTGTAGTTTGGGGCTGAGATGTAGACTTCAGCGTAGTTTCCGCCACCGTGGTGGTTGGCAGTGTTGTTGGATTTGATGTTGATTGGTGAGAGGTTGTCGGAGATGTGGTTGTTTGGGTCTGTGTTGTTGTTTCGGACAAGATCGTGGTCGCCTGTGATGTTGGCTGACTAGTGGTTGGGCTAGCAGTGGTTTCGGCCTGAGTAGTAGTTGGCAGGGCAGTTGTGACAGCACTTGTCGTTGTTTGCGTTGTGGTCGGTTGTTCCGTGGTTTCTGATTGAGTTGTCGAAAGCGTTGTAGTTTGGGGCTGAGATGTAGACTTCAGCGTAGTTTCCGCCACCGTGGTGGTTGGCAGTGTTGTTGGATTTGATGTTGATTGGTGATAGGTTGTCGGAGCTGTGGTTGTTTGGGTCTGTGTTGTTGTTTCGGACAAGGTCGTGGTCGCCTGTGATGTTGGCTGACTAGTGGTTGGGCTAGCAGTGGTTTCCGCCTGAGTAGTAGTTGGCAGGGCAGTTGTGACAGCACTTGTCGTTGTTAGCGTTGTGGTCGGTTGTTCCGTGGTTTCTGATTGAGTTGTCGATAGCGTTGTAGTTTGGGGCTGAGATGTAGACTTCAGCGTAGTTTCCGCCACCGTGGTGGTTGGCAGTGTTGTTGGATTTGATGTTGATTGTTGCGAGGTTGTTGGAGCTGTGGTTGTTTGGGTCTGTGTTGTTGTTTCGGACAAGGTCGTGGTCGCCTGTGATGTTGGCTGACTAGTGGTTGGGCTAGCAGTGGTTTCCGCCTGAGTAGTAGTTGGCAGGGCAGTTGTGACAGCACTTGTCGTTGTTTGCGTTGTGGTCAGTTGTTCCGTGGTTTCTGATTGAGTTGTCGATAGCGTTGTAGTTTGCGGCTGAGATGTAGACTTCAGCGAAGTTTCCGCCACCGTGGTGGTTGGCAGTGTTGTTGGATTTGATGTTGATTGGTGAGAGGTTGTCGGAGCTGTGGTTGTTTGGGTCTGTGTTGTTGTTTCGGACAAGGTCGTGGTCGCCTGTGATGTTGGCTGACTAGTGGTTGGGCTAGCAGTGGTTTCCGCCTGAGTAGTAGTTGGCAAGGCAGTTGTGACAGCACTTGTCGTTGTTTGCGTTGTGGTCGGTTGTTCCGTGGTTTCTGATTGAGTTGTCGATAGCGTTGTAGTTTGGGGCTGAGATGTTGGCTTCAGCGTACTTTCCGCCACCGTGGTGGTTGGCAGTGTTGTTGGATTTGATGTTGATTGTTGAGAGGTTGTCGGAGCTGTGGTTGTTTGGGTCTGTGTTGTTGTTTCGGACAAGGTCGTGGTCGCCTGTGATGTTGGCTGACTAGTGGTTGGGCTAGCAGTGGTTTCCGCCGGAGTAGTAGTTGGCAGGGCAGTTGTGACAGCACTTGTCGTTGTTTCCGTTGTGATCGGTTGTTCCGTGGTTTCTGATTGAGTTGTCGATAGCGTTGCAGTTTGGGACTGAGATGTAGACTTCAACGTAGTTTCCGCCACCGTGGTGGTTGGCAGTGTTGTTGGATTTGATGTTGATTGGTGAGAGGTTGTCGGAGCTGTGGTTGTTTGGGTCTGTGTTGTTGTTTCGGACAAGGTCGTGGTCGCCTGTGATGTTGGCTGACTAGTGGTTGGGCTAGCAGTGGTTTCCGCCTGAGTAGTAGTTGGCAGGGCAGTTGTGACAGCACTTGGCGTTGTTGGCGTTGTGGTCGGTTGTTCCGTGGTTTCTGATTGAGTTGTCGATAGAGTTGTAGTTTGGGGCTGAGATGTGGACTTCAGCGTAGTTTCCGCCACCGTGGTGGTTGGCAGTGTTGTTGGATTTGATGTTGATTGTTGAGAGGTTGTCGGAGCTGTGGTTGTTTGGGTCTGTGTTGTTGTTTCGGACAAGGTCGTGGTCGCCTGTGATGTTGGCTGACTAGTGGTTGGGCTAGCAGTGGTTTCCGCCTGAGTAGTAGTTGGCAGGGCAGTTGTGACAGCACTTGTCGTTGTTTGCGTTGTGGTCGGTTGTTCCGTGGTTTCTGATTGAGTTGTCGATATCGTTGTAGTTTGGGGCTGAGATGTAGACTTCAGCGTAGTTTCCGCCACCGTGGTGGTTGGCAGTGTTGTTGGATTTGATGTTGATTGGTGAGAGGTTGTCGGAGCTGTGGTTGTTTGGGTCTGTGTTGTTGTTTCGGACAAGGTCGTGGTCGCCTGTGATGTTGGCTGACTAGTGGTTGGGCTAGCAGTGGTTTCCGCCTGAGTAGTAGTTGGCAGGGCAGTTGTGACAGCACTTGTCTTTGTTTGCGTTGTGGTCGGTTGTTCCGTGGTTTCTGATTGAGTTGTCGATAGAGTTGTAGTTTGGGGCTGAGATGTGGACTTCAGCGTAGTTTCCGCCACCGTGGTGGTTGGCAGTGTTGTTGGATTTGATGTTGATTGTTGAGAGGTTGTCGGAGCTGTGGTTGTTTGGGTCTGTGTTGTTGTTTCGGACAAGGTCGTGGTCGCCTGTGATGTTGGCTCACTAGTGGTTGGGCTAGCAGTGGTTTCCGCCTGAGTAGTAGTTGGCAGGGCAGTTGTGACAATACTTGTCGTTGTTTGCGTTGTGGTCGGTTGTTCCGTGGTTTCTGATTGAGTTGTCGATAGCGTTGTAGTTTGGGGCTGAGATGTAGACTTCAGCGTAGTTTCCGCCACCGTGGTGGTTGGCAGTGTTGTTGGATTTGATGTTGATTGGTGAGAGGTTGTCGGAGCTGTGGTTGTTTGGGTCTGTGTTGTTGTTTCGGACAAGGTCGTGGTCGCCTGTGATGTTGGCTGACTAGTGGTTGGGCTAGCAGTGGTTTCCGCCTGAGTAGTAGTTGGCAGGGCAGTTGTGACAGCACTTGTCGTTGTTTGCGTTGTGGACGGTTGTTCCGTGGTTTCTGATTGAGTTGTCGATAGCGTTGTAGTTTGGGACTGAGATGTAGACTTCAGCGTAGTTTTCGCCACCGTGGTGGTTGGCAGTGTTGTTGGATTTAATGTTGATTGGTGAGAGGTTGTCGGAGCTGTGGTTGTTTGGGTCTGTGTTGTTGTTTCGGACAATGTCGTGGTCGCCTGTGATGTTGGCTGACTAGTGGTTGGGCTAGCAGTGGTTTCCGCCTGAGTAGTAGTTGGCAGGGCAGTTGTGACAGCACTTGTCGTTGTTTGCGTTGTGGTCGGTTGTTCCGTGGTTTCTGATTGAGTTGTCGATAGCGTTGTAGTTTGGGGCTGAGATGTTGGCTTCAGCGTACTTTCCGCCACCGTGGTGGTTGGCAGTGTTGTTGGATTTGATGTTGATTGTTGAGAGGTTGTCGGAGCTGTGGTTGTTTGGGTCTGTGTTGTTGTTTCTGACAAGGTCGTGGTCGCCTGTGATGTTGGCTGACTAGTGGTTGGGCTAGCAGTGGTTTCCGCCTGAGTAGTAGTTGGCAGGGCAGTTGTGACAGCACTTGTCGTTGTTTCCGTTGTGATCGGTTGTTCCGTGGTTTCTGATTGAGTTGTCGATAGCGTTGCAGTTTGGGACTGAGATGTAGACTTCAACGTAGTTTCCGCCACCGTGGTGGTTGGCAGTGTTGTTGGATTTGATGTTGATTGGTGAGAGGTTGTCGGAGCTGTGGTTGTTTGGGTCTGTGTTGTTGTTTCGGACAAGGTCATGGTCGCCTGTGATGTTGGCTGACTAGTGGTTGGGCTAGCAGTGGTTTCCGCCTGAGTAGTAGTTGCCAGGGCAGTTGTGACAGCACTTGTCGTAGTTTCCGATGTGGTTAGTTGTTCCGTGGTTTCTGATTGAGTTGTCGATAGCGTTGTAGTTTGGGGCTGAGATGTAGACTTCAGCGTAGTTTCCGCCACCGTGGTGGTTGGCAGTGTTGTCGGATTTGATGTTGAGTGTTGAGAGGTTGACGGAGCTGTGGTTGTTTGGGTCTGTGTTGTTGTTTCAGACAACGTTGTGGTCGTCTGTGATGTTGGCTGACCAGTGGTTGGGCTAGCAGTGGTTTTCGCCTGAGAAGTAGTTGGCAGGGCAGTTGTGACAGCACTTGTCGTTGTTTGCGTTGTGGTCGGTTGTTCCGTGGTTTCTGATTGAGTTGTCGATAGCGTTGTAGTTTGGGGCTGAGATGTAGACTTCAGCGTGGTTTCCGCCACCGTGGTGGTTGGCAGTGACGTTGGATTTGATGTTGATTGGTGAGAGGTTGTCGGAGCTGTGGTTGTTTGGGTCTGTGTTGTTGTTTCGGACAAGGTCGTGGTCGCCTGTGATGTTGGCTGACTAGTGGTTGGGCTAGCAGTGGTTTCCGCCTGAGTAGTAGTTGGCAGGGCAGTTGTGACAGCACTTGTCTTTGTTAGCGTTGTGGTCGGTTGTTCCGTGGTTTCTGATTGAGTTGTCGATAGCGTTGTAGTTTGGGGCTGAGATGTAGACTTCAGCGTAGTTTCCGCCACCCTGGTGATTGGCAGTGTTGTTGGATTTGATGTTGATTGTTGAGAGGTTGTCGGAGCTGTGGTTGTTTGGGTCTGTGTTGTTGTTTCGGACAAGGTCGTGGTCGCCTGTGATGTTGGCTGACTAGTGGTTGGGCTAGCAGTGGTTTCCGCCTGAGTAGTAGTTGGCAGGGCAGTTGTGACAGCACTTGTCGTTGTTTGCGTTGTGGTCGGTTGTTCCGTGGTTTCTGATTGAGTTGTCGATAGCGATGTAGTTTGGGGCTGAGATGTAGACTTCAGCGTAGTTTCCGCCACCGTGGTGGTTGGCAGTGTTGTTGGATTTGATGTTGATTGGTGAGAGGTTGTCGGAGCTGTGGTTGTTTGGGTCTGTGTTGTTGTTTCGGACAAGGTCGTGGCCGCCTGTGATGTTGGTTCACTACTGGTTGGGCTAGCAGTGGTTTCCGCCTGAGTAGTAGTTGGCAGGGCAGTTGTGACAGCACTTGTCGTTGTTTGCGTCGTGGTCGGTTGTTCCGTGGTTTCTGATTGAGTTGTCGATAGCGTTGTAGTTTGGGGCTGAGATGTAGACTTCAGCGTAGTTTCCGCCACCGTGGTGGTTGGCAGTGTTGTTGGATTTGATGTTGATTGGTGAGAGGTTGTCGGAGATGTGGTTGTTTGGGTCTGTGTTGTTGTTTCGGACAAGATCGTGGTCGCCTGTGATGTTGGCTGACTAGTGGTTGGGCTAGCAGTGGTTTCGGCCTGAGTAGTAGTTGGCAGGGCAGTTGTGACAGCACTTGTCGTTGTTTGCGTTGTGGTCGGTTGTTCCGTGGTTTCTGATTGAGTTGTCGAAAGCGTTGTAGTTTGGGGCTGAGATGTAGACTTCAGCGTAGTTTCCGCCACCGTGGTGGTTGGCAGTGTTGTTGGATTTGATGTTGATTGGTGATAGGTTGTCGGAGCTGTGGTTGTTTGGGTCTGTGTTGTTGTTTCGGACAAGGTCGTGGTCGCCTGTGATGTTGGCTGACTAGTGGTTGGGCTAGCAGTGGTTTCCGCCTGAGTAGTAGTTGGCAGGGCAGTTGTGACAGCACTTGTCGTTGCTGGCGTTGTGGTCGGTTGTTCCGTGCTTTCTGATTGAGTTGTCGATAGGGTTGCAGTTTGGGACTGAGATGTAGACTTCAACGTCGTTTCCGCCACCGTGGTGGTTGGCAGTGTTGTTGGATTTGATGTTGATTGGTGAGAGGTTGTCGGAGCTGTGGTTGTTTGGGTCTGTGTTGTTGTTTCGGACAAGGTCGTGGTCGCCTGTGATGTTGGCTGACTAGTGGTTGGACTAGTAGTGGTTTCCGCCTGAGTAGTAGTTGGCAGGGCAGTTGTGACAGCACTTGTCGTTGTTTGCGTTGTGGTCGGTTGTTCCGTGGTTTCTGATTGAGTTCTCGATAGAGTTGTAGTTTGGGGATGAGATGTAGATTTCAGCGTAGTTTCCGCCACCGTGGTGGTTGGCAGTGTTGTTGGGTTTGATGTTGATTGTTGAGAGGTTGTCGGAGCTGTGGTTGTTTGGGTCTGTGTTGTTGTTTCGGACAAGGTCGTGGTCGCCTGTGATGTTGGCTCACTAGTGGTTGGGCTAGCAGTGGTTTCCGCCTGAGTAGTAGTTGGCAGGGCAGTTGTGACAGCACTTGTCGTTGTTTGCGTTGTGGTCGGTTGTTCCGTGGTTTCTGATTGAGTTGTCGATAGCGTTGTAGTTTGGGGCTGAGATGTAGACTTCAGCGTAGTTTCCGCCACCGTGGTGGTTGGCAGTGTTGTTGGATTTGATGTTGATTGGTGAGAGGTTTTCGGAGCTGTGGTTGTTTGGGTCTGTGTTGTTGTTTCGGACAAGGTCGTGGTCGCCTGTGATGTTGGCTGACTAGTGGTTGGGCTAGCAGTGGTTTCCGCCTGAGTAGTAGTTGGCAGGGCAGTTGTGACAGCACTTGTCGTTGTTTGCGTTGTGGTCGGTTGTTCCGTGGTTTCTGATTGAGTTGTCGATAGAGTTGTAGTTTGGGGCTGAGATGTGGACTTCAGCGTAGTTTCCGCCACCGTGGTGGTTGGCAGTGTTGTTGGATTTGATGTTGATTGTTGAGAGGTTGTCGGAGCTGTGGTTGTTTGGGTCTGTGTTGTTGTTTCGGACAAGGTCGTGGTCGCCTGTGATGTTGGCTCACTAGTGGTTGGGCTAGCAGTGGTTTCCGCCTGAGTAGTAGTTGGCAGGGCAGTTGTGACAGCACTTGTCGTTGTTTGCGTTGTGGTCGGTTGTTCCGTGGTTTCTGATTGAGTTGTCGATAGCGTTGTAGTTTGGGGCTGAGATGTAGACTTCAGCGTAGTTTCCGCCACCGTGGTGGTTGGCAGTGTTGTTGGATTTGATGTTGATTGGTGAGAGGTTGTCGGAGCTGTGGTTGTTTGGGTCTGTGTTGTTGTTTCGGACAAGGTCGTGGTCGCCTGTGATGTTGGCTGACTAGTGGTTGGGCTAGCAGTGGTTTCCGCCTGAGTAGTAGTTGGCAGGGCAGTTGTGACAGCACTTGTCGTTGTTTGCGTTGTGGTCGGTTGTTCCGTGGTTTCTGATTGAGTTGTCGATAGCGTTGTAGTTTGGGACTGAGATGTAGACTTCAGCGTAGTTTTCGCCACCGTGGTGGTTGGCAGTGTTGTTGGATTTAATGTTGATTGGTGAGAGGTTGTCGGAGCTGTGGTTGTTTGGGTCTGTGTTGTTGTTTCGGACAATGTCGTGGTCGCCTGTGATGTTGGCTGACTAGTGGTTGGGCTAGCAGTGGTTTCCGCCTGAGTAGTAGTTGGCAGGGCAGTTGTGACAGCACTTGTCGTTGTTTGCGTTGTGGTCGGTTGTTCCGTGGTTTCTGATTGAGTTGTCGATAGCGTTGTAGTTTGGGGCTGAGATGTTGGCTTCAGCGTACTTTCCGCCACCGTGGTGGTTGGCAGTGTTGTTGGATTTGATGTTGATTGTTGAGAGGTTGTCGGAGCTGTGGTTGTTTGGGTCTGTGTTGTTGTTTCTGACAAGGTCGTGGTCGCCTGTGATGTTGGCTGACTAGTGGTTGGGCTAGCAGTGGTTTCCGCCTGAGTAGTAGTTGGCAGGGCAGTTGTGACAGCACTTGTCGCTGTTTCCGTTGTGATCGGTTGTTCCGTGGTTTCTGATTGAGTTGTCGATAGCGTTGCAGTTTGGGACTGAGATGTAGACTTCAACGTAGTTTCCGCCACCGTGGTGGTTGGCAGTGTTGTTGGATTTGATGTTGATTGGTGAGAGGTTGTCGGAGCTGTGGTTGTTTGGGTCTGTGTTGTTGTTTCGGACAAGGTCATGGTCGCCTGTGATGTTGGCTGACTAGTGGTTGGGCTAGCAGTGGTTTCCGCCTGAGTAGTAGTTGCCAGGGCAGTTGTGACAGCACTTGTCGTAGTTTCCGATGTGGTTAGTTGTTCCGTGGTTTCTGATTGAGTTGTCGATAGCGTTGTAGTTTGGGGCTGAGATGTAGACTTCAGCGTAGTTTCCGCCACCGTGGTGGTTGGCAGTGTTGTCGGATTTGATGTTGAGTGTTGAGAGGTTGACGGAGCTGTGGTTGTTTGGGTCTGTGTTGTTGTTTCAGACAACGTTGTGGTCGTCTGTGATGTTGGCTGACCAGTGGTTGGGCTAGCAGTGGTTTTCGCCTGAGAAGTAGTTGGCAGGGCAGTTGTGACAGCACTTGTCGTTGTTTGCGTTGTGGTCGGTTGTTCCGTGGTTTCTGATTGAGTTGTCGATAGCGTTGTAGTTTGGGGCTGAGATGTAGACTTCAGCGTGGTTTCCGCCACCGTGGTGGTTGGCAGTGACGTTGGATTTGATGTTGATTGGTGAGAGGTTGTCGGAGCTGTGGTTGTTTGGGTCTGTGTTGTTGTTTCGGACAAGGTCGTGGTCGCCTGTGATGTTGGCTGACTAGTGGTTGGGCTAGCAGTGGTTTCCGCCTGAGTAGTAGTTGGCAGGGCAGTTGTGACAGCACTTGTCGTTGTTAGCGTTGTGGTCGGTTGTTCCGTGGTTTCTGATTGAGTTGTCGATAGCGTTGTAGTTTGGGGCTGAGATGTAGACTTCAGCGTAGTTTCCGCCACCCTGGTGGTTGGCAGTGTTGTTGGATTTGATGTTGATTGTTGAGAGGTTGTCGGAGCTGTGGTTGTTTGGGTCTGTGTTGTTGTTTCGGACAAGGTCGTGGTCGCCTGTGATGTTGGCTGACTAGTGGTTGGGCTAGCAGTGGTTTCCGCCTGAGTAGTAGTTGGCAGGGCAGTTGTGACAGCACTTGTCGTTGTTTGCGTTGTGGTCGGTTGTTCCGTGGTTTCTGATTGAGTTGTCGATAGCGATGTAGTTTGGGGCTGAGATGTAGACTTCAGCGTAGTTTCCGCCACCGTGGTGGTTGGCAGTGTTGTTGGATTTGATGTTGATTGGTGAGAGGTTGTCGGAGCTGTGGTTGTTTGGGTCTGTGTTGTTGTTTCGGACAAGGTCGTGGCCGCCTGTGATGTTGGTTCACTACTGGTTGGGCTAGCAGTGGTTTCCGCCTGAGTAGTAGTTGGCAGGGCAGTTGTGACAGCACTTGTCGTTGTTTGCGTCGTGGTCGGTTGTTCCGTGGTTTCTGATTGAGTTGTCGATAGCGTTGTAGTTTGGGGCTGAGATGTTGACTTCAGCGTAGTTTCCGCCACCGTGGTGGTTGGCAGTGTTGTTGGATTTGATGTTGATTGGTGAGAGGTTGTCGGAGATGTGGTTGTTTGGGTCTGTGTTGTTGTTTCGGACAAGATCGTG
The DNA here is from genome assembly GCA_964019135.1 of Arenicola marina. Classification (NCBI taxonomy): domain Eukaryota; kingdom Metazoa; phylum Annelida; class Polychaeta; family Arenicolidae; genus Arenicola; species Arenicola marina. Next base: position 5,430,646 of record OZ025265.1, on the reverse strand, counting down.
GTCGCCTGTGATGTTGGCTGACTAGTGGTTGGGCTAGCAGTGGTTTCGGCCTGAGTAGTAGTTGGCAGGGCAGTTGTGACAGCACTTGTCGTTGTTTGCGTTGTGGTCGGTTGTTCCGTGGTTTCTGATTGAGTTGTCGAAAGCGTTGTAGTTTGGGGCTGAGATGTAGACTTCAGCGTAGTTTCCGCCACCGTGGTGGTTGGCAGTGTTGTTGGATTTGATGTTGATTGGTGATAGGTTGTCGGAGCTGTGGTTGTTTGGGTCTGTGTTGTTGTTTCGGACAAGGTCGTGGTCGCCTGTGATGTTGGCTGACTAGTGGTTGGGCTAGCAGTGGTTTCCGCCTGAGTAGTAGTTGGCAGGGCAGTTGTGACAGCACTTGTCGTTGTTTGCGTTGTGGTCGGTTGTTCCGTGCTTTCTGATTGAGTTGTCGATAGGGTTGCAGTTTGGGGCTGAGATGTAGACTTCAACGTCGTTTCCGCCACCGTGGTGGTTGGCAGTGTTGTTGGATTTGATGTTGATTGGTGAGAGGTTGTCGGAGCTGTGGTTGTTTGGGTCTGTGTTGTTGTTTCGGACAAGGTCGTGGTCGCCTGTGATGTTGGCTGACTAGTGGTTGGACTAGCAGTGGTTTCCGCCTGAGTAGTAGTTGGCAGGGCAGTTGTGACAGCACTTGTCGTTGTTTGCGTTGTGGTCGGTTGTTCCGTGGTTTCTGATTGAGTTCTCGATAGAGTTGTAGTTTGGGGATGAGATGTAGATTTCAGCGTAGTTTCCGCCACCGTGGTGGTTGGCAGTGTTGTTGGGTTTGATGTTGATTGTTGAGAGGTTGTCGGAGCTGTGGTTGTTTGGGTCTGTGTTGTTGTTTCGGACAAGGTCGTGGTCGCCTGTGATGTTGGCTGACTAGTGGTTGGGCTAGCAGTGGTTTCCGCCTGAGTAGCAGTTGGCAGGGCAGTTGTGACAGCACTTGTCGTTGTTTGCGTTGTGGTCGGTTGTTCCGTGGTTTCTGATTGAGTTGTCGATAGCGTTGTAGTTTGGGGCTGAGATGTAGACTTCAGCGTAGTTTCCGCCACCGTGGTGGTTGGCAGTGTTGTTGGATTTGATGTTGATTGGTGAGAGGTTTTCGGAGCTGTGGTTGTTTGGGTCTGTGTTGTTGTTTCGGACAAGGTCGTGGTCGCCTGTGATGTTGGCTGACTAGTGGTTGGGCTAGCAGTGGTTTCCGCCTGAGTAGTAGTTGGCAGGGCAGTTGTGACAGCACTTGTCGTTGTTTGCGTTGTGGTCGGTTGTTCCGTGGTTTCTGATTGAGTTGTCGATAGAGTTGTAGTTTGGGGCTGAGATGTGGACTTCAGCGTAGTTTCCGCCACCGTGGTGGTTGGCAGTGACGTTGGATTTGATGTTGATTGGTGAGAGGTTGTCGGAGCTGTGGTTGTTTGGGTCTGTGTTGTTGTTTCGGACAAGGTCGTGGTCGCCTGTGATGTTGGCTGACTAGTGGTTGGGCTAGCAGTGGTTTCCGCCTGAGTAGTAGTTGGCAGGGCAGTTGTGACAGCACTTGTCGTTGTTAGCGTTGTGGTCGGTTGTTCCGTGGTTTCTGATTGAGTTGTCGATAGCGTTGTAGTTTGGGGCTGAGATGTAGACTTCAGCGTAGTTTCCGCCACCCTGGTGGTTGGCAGTGTTGTTGGATTTGATGTTGATTGTTGAGAGGTTGTCGGAGCTGTGGTTGTTTGGGTCTGTGTTGTTGTTTCGGACAAGGTCGTGGTCGCCTGTGATGTTGGCTGACTAGTGGTTGGGCTAGCAGTGGTTTCCGCCTGAGTAGTAGTTGGCAGGGCAGTTGTGACAGCACTTGTCGTTGTTTGCGTTGTGGTCGGTTGTTCCGTGGTTTCTGATTGAGTTGTCGATAGCGATGTAGTTTGGGGCTGAGATGTAGACTTCAGCGTAGTTTCCGCCACCGTGGTGGTTGGCAGTGTTGTTGGATTTGATGTTGATTGGTGAGAGGTTGTCGGAGCTGTGGTTGTTTGGGTCTGTGTTGTTGTTTCGGACAAGGTCGTGGCCGCCTGTGATGTTGGTTCACTACTGGTTGGGCTAGCAGTGGTTTCCGCCTGAGTAGTAGTTGGCAGGGCAGTTGTGACAGCACTTGTCGTTGTTTGCGTCGTGGTCGGTTGTTCCGTGGTTTCTGATTGAGTTGTCGATAGCGTTGTAGTTTGGGGCTGAGATGTAGACTTCAGCGTAGTTTCCGCCACCGTGGTGGTTGGCAGTGTTGTTGGATTTGATGTTGATTGGTGAGAGGTTGTCGGAGATGTGGTTGTTTGGGTCTGTGTTGTTGTTTCGGACAAGATCGTGGTCGCCTGTGATGTTGGCTGACTAGTGGTTGGGCTAGCAGTGGTTTCGGCCTGAGTAGTAGTTGGCAGGGCAGTTGTGACAGCACTTGTCGTTGTTTGCGTTGTGGTCGGTTGTTCCGTGGTTTCTGATTGAGTTGTCGAAAGCGTTGTAGTTTGGGGCTGAGATGTAGACTTCAGCGTAGTTTCCGCCACCGTGGTGGTTGGCAGTGTTGTTGGATTTGATGTTGATTGGTGATAGGTTGTCGGAGCTGTGGTTGTTTGGGTCTGTGTTGTTGTTTCGGACAAGGTCGTGGTCGCCTGTGATGTTGGCTGACTAGTGGTTGGGCTAGCAGTGGTTTCCGCCTGAGTAGTAGTTGGCAGGGCAGTTGTGACAGCACTTGTCGTTGTTTGCGTTGTGGTCGGTTGTTCCGTGCTTTCTGATTGAGTTGTCGATAGGGTTGCAGTTTGGGGCTGAGATGTAGACTTCAACGTCGTTTCCGCCACCGTGGTGGTTGGCAGTGTTGTTGGATTTGATGTTGATTGGTGAGAGGTTGTCGGAGCTGTGGTTGTTTGGGTCTGTGTTGTTGTTTCGGACAAGGTCGTGGTCGCCTGTGATGTTGGCTGACTAGTGGTTGGACTAGCAGTGGTTTCCGCCTGAGTAGTAGTTGGCAGGGCAGTTGTGACAGCACTTGTCGTTGTTTGCGTTGTGGTCGGTTGTTCCGTGGTTTCTGATTGAGTTCTCGATAGAGTTGTAGTTTGGGGATGAGATGTAGATTTCAGCGTAGTTTCCGCCACCGTGGTGGTTGGCAGTGTTGTTGGGTTTGATGTTGATTGTTGAGAGGTTGTCGGAGCTGTGGTTGTTTGGGTCTGTGTTGTTGTTTCGGACAAGGTCGTGGTCGCCTGTGATGTTGGCTGACTAGTGGTTGGGCTAGCAGTGGTTTCCGCCTGAGTAGTAGTTGGCAGGGCAGTTGTGACAGCACTTGTCGTTGTTTGCGTTGTGGTCGGTTGTTCCGTGGTTTCTGATTGAGTTGTCGATAGCGTTGTAGTTTGGGGCTGAGATGTAGACTTCAGCGTAGTTTCCGCCACCGTGGTGGTTGGCAGTGTTGTTGGATTTGATGTTGATTGGTGAGAGGTTTTCGGAGCTGTGGTTGTTTGGGTCTGTGTTGTTGTTTCGGACAAGGTCGTGGTCGCCTGTGATGTTGGCTGACTAGTGGTTGGGCTAGCAGTGGTTTCCGCCTGAGTAGTAGTTGGCAGGGCAGTTGTGACAGCACTTGTCGTTGTTTGCGTTGTGGTCGGTTGTTCCGTGGTTTCTGATTGAGTTGTCGATAGAGTTGTAGTTTGGGGCTGAGATGTGGACTTCAGCGTAGTTTCCGCCACCGTGGTGGTTGGCAGTGTTGTTGGATTTGATGTTGATTGTTGAGAGGTTGTCGGAGCTGTGGTTGTTTGGGTCTGTGTTGTTGTTTCGGACAAGGTCGTGGTCGCCTGTGATGTTGGCTGACTAGTGGTTGGGCTAGCAGTGGTTTCCGCCTGAGTAGTAGTTGGCAGGGCAGTTGTGACAGCACTTGTCGTTGTTTGCGTTGTGGTCGGTTGTTCCGTGGTTTCTGATTGAGTTGTCGATAGCGATGTAGTTTGGGGCTGAGATGTAGACTTCAGCGTAGTTTCCGCCACCGTGGTGGTTGGCAGTGTTGTTGGATTTGATGTTGATTGGTGAGAGGTTGTCGGAGCTGTGGTTGTGTGGGTCTGTGTTGTTGTTTCGGACAATGTCGTGGTCGCCTGTGATGTTGGCTGACTAGTGGTTGGGCTAGCAGTGGTTTCCGCCTGAGTAGTAGTTGCCAGGGCAGTTGTGACAGCACTTGTCGTAGTTTCCGATGTGGTTGGTTGTTCCGTGGTTTCTGATTGAGTTGTCGATAGCGTTGTAGTTTGCGGCTGAGATGTAGACTTCAGCGTAGTTTCCGCCACCGTGGTGGTTGGCAGTGTTGTCGGATTTGATGTTGATTGTTGAGAGGTTGACGGAGCTGTGGTTGTTTGGGTCTGTGTTGTTGTTTCAGACAACGTTGTGGTCGTCTGTGATGTTGGCTGACCAGTGGTTGGGCTAGCAGTGGTTTTCGCCTGAGAAGTAGTTGGCAGGGCAGTTGTGACAGCACTTGTCGTTGTTTGCGTTGTGGTCGGTTGTTCCGTGGTTTCTGATTGAGTTGTCGATAGAGTTGTAGTTTGGGGCTGAGATGTGGACTTCAGCGTAGTTTCCGCCACCGTGGTGGTTGGCAGTGTTGTTGGATTTGATGTTGATTGTTGAGAGGTTGTCGGAGCTGTGGTTGTTTGGGTCTGTGTTGTTGTTTCGGACAAGGTCGTGGTCGCCTGTGATGTTGGCTCACTAGTGGTTGGGCTAGCAGTGGTTTCCGCCTGAGTAGTAGTTGGCAGGGCAGTTGTGACAGCACTTGTCGTTGTTTGCGTTGTGGTCGGTTGTTCCGTGGTTTCTGATTGAGTTGTCGATAGCGATGTAGTTTGGGGCTGAGATGTAGACTTCAGCGTAGTTTCCGCCACCGTGGTGGTTGGCAGTGTTGTTGGATTTAATGTTGATTGGTGAGAGGTTGTCGGAGCTGTGGTTGTTTGGGTCTGTGTTGTTGTTTCGGACAATGTCGTGGTCGCCTGTGATGTTGGCTGACTAGTGGTTGGGCTAGCAGTGGTTTCCGCCTGAGTAGTAGTTGCCAGGGCAGTTGTGACAGCACTTGTCGTAGTTTCCGATGTGGTTGGTTGTTCCGTGGTTTCTGATTGAGTTGTCGATAGCGTTGTAGTTTGCGGCTGAGATGTAGACTTCAGCGTAGTTTCCGCCACCGTGGTGGTTGGCAGTGTTGTCGGATTTGATGTTGATTGTTGAGAGGTTGACGGAGCTGTGGTTGTTTGGGTCTGTGTTGTTGTTTCAGACAACGTTGTGGTCGTCTGTGATGTTGGCTGACCAGTGGTTGGGCTAGCAGTGGTTTTCGCCTGAGAAGTAGTTGGCAGGGCAGTTGTGACAGCACTTGTCGTTGTTTGCGTTGTGGTCGGTTGTTCCGTGGTTTCTGATTGAGTTGTCGATAGCGTTGTAGTTTGGGGCTGAGATGTAGACTTCAGCGTGGTTTCCGCCACCGTGGTGGTTGGCAGTGACGTTGGATTTGATGTTGATTGGTGAGAGGTTGTCGGAGCTGTGGTTGTTTGGGTCTGTGTTGTTGTTTCGGACAAGGTCGTGGTCGCCTGTGATGTTGGCTGACTAGTGGTTGGGCTAGCAGTGGTTTCCGCCTGAGTAGTAGTTGGCAGGGCAGTTGTGACAGCACTTGTCGTTGTTTGCGTTGTGGTCGGTTGTTCCGTGGTTTCTGATTGAGTTGTCGATAGCGTTGTAGTTTGGGGCTGAGATGTAGACTTCAGCGTAGTTTCCGCCACCCTGGTGGTTGGCAGTGTTGTTGGATTTGATGTTGATTGTTGAGAGGTTGTCGGAGCTGTGGTTGTTTGGGTCTGTGTTGTTGTTTCGGACAAGGTCGTGGTCGCCTGTGATGTTGGCTGACTAGTGGTTGGGCTAGCAGTGGTTTCCGCCTGAGTAGTAGTTGGCAGGGCAGTTGTGACAGCACTTGTCGTTGTTTGCGTTGTGGTCGGTTGTTCCGTGGTTTCTGATTGAGTTGTCGATAGCGATGTAGTTTGGGGCTGAGATGTAGACTTCAGCGTAGTTTCCGCCACCGTGGTGGTTGGCAGTGTTGTTGGATTTGATGTTGATTGGTGAGAGGTTGTCGGAGCTGTGGTTGTTTGGGTCTGTATGGTTGTTTCGGACAAGGTCGTGGTCGCCTGTGATGTTGGCTCACTAGTGGTTGGGCTAGCAGTGGTTTCCGCCTGAGTAGTAGTTGGCAGGGCAGTTGTGACAGCACTTGTCGTTGTTTGCGTCGTGGTCGGTTGTTCCGTGGTTTCTGATTGAGTTGTCGATAGCGTTGTAGTTTGGGGCTGAGATGTAGACTTCAGCGTAGTTTCCGCCACCGTGGTGGTTGGCAGTGTTGTTGGATTTGATGTTGATTGGTGAGAGGTTGTCGGAGATGTGGTTGTTTGGGTCTGTGTTGTTGTTTCGGACAAGATCGTGGTCGCCTGTGATGTTGGCTGACTAGTGGTTGGGCTAGCAGTGGTTTCGGCCTGAGTAGTAGTTGGCAGGGCAGTTGTGACAGCACTTGTCGTTGTTTGCGTTGTGGTCGGTTGTTCCGTGATTTCTGATTGAGTTGTCGATAGCGTTGTAGTTTGGGGCTGAGATGTAGACTTCAGCGTAGTTTCCGCCACCGTGGTGGTTGGCAGTGTTGTTGGATTTGATGTTGATTGGTGAGAGGTTGTCGGAGCTGTGGTTGTTTGGGTCTGTGTTGTTGTTTCGGACAAGGTCGTGGTCGCCTGTGATGTTGGCTGACTAGTGGTTGGGCTAGCAGTGGTTTCCGCCTGAGTAGTAGTTGGCAGGGCAGTTGTGACAGCACTTGTCGTTGTTTGCGTTGTGGTCGGTTGTTCCGTGGTTTCTGATTGAGTTGTCGATAGCGTTGTAGTTTGGGGCTGAGATGTAGACTTCAGCGTACTTTCCGCCACCGTGGTGGTTGGCAGTGTTGTTGGATTTGATGTTGATTGGTGAGAGGTTGTCGGAGCTGTGGTTGTTTGGGTCTGTGTTGTTGTTTCGGACAAGGTCGTGGTCGCCTGTGATGTTGGCTGACTAGTGGTTGGGCTAGCAGTGGTTTCCGCCTGAGTAGTAGTTGGCAGGGCAGTTGTGACAGCACTTGTCGTTGTTTGCGTTGTGGTCGGTTGTTCCGTGCTTTCTGATTGAGTTGTCGATAGGGTTGCAGTTTGGGGCTGAGATGTAGACTTCAACGTCGTTTCCGCCACCGTGGTGGTTGGCAGTGTTGTTGGATTTGATGTTGATTGGTGAGAGGTTGTCGGAGCTGTGGTTGTTTGGGTCTGTGTTGTTGTTTCGGACAAGGTCGTGGTCGCCTGTGATGTTGGCTGACTAGTGGTTGGACTAGCAGTGGTTTCCGCCTGAGTAGTAGTTGGCAGGGCAGTTGTGACAGCACTTGTCGTTGTTTGCGTTGTGGTCGGTTGTTCCGTGGTTTCTGATTGAGTTCTCGATAGAGATGTAGTTTGGGGATGAGATGTAGATTTCAGCGTAGTTTCCGCCACCGTGGTGGTTGGCAGTGTTGTTGGGTTTGATGTTGATTGTTGAGAGGTTGTCGGAGCTGTGGTTGTTTGGGTCTGTGTTGTTGTTTCGGACAAGGTCGTGGTCGCCTGTGATGTTGGCTCACTAGTGGTTGGGCTAGCAGTGGTTTCCGCCTGAGTAGTAGTTGGCAGGGCAGTTGTGACAGCACTTGTCGTTGTTTGCGTTGTGGTCGGTTGTTCCGTGGTTTCCGATTGAGTTGTCGATAGCGTTGTAGTTTGGGGCTGAGATGTAGACTTCAGCGTAGTTTCCGCCACCGTGGTGGTTGGCAGTGTTGTTGGATTTGATGTTGATTGTTGAGAGGTTGTCGGAGCTGTGGTTGTTTGGGTCTGTGTTGTTGTTTCGGACAAGGTCGTGGTCGCCTGTGATGTTGGCTGACTAGTGGTTGGGCTAGCAGTGGTTTCCGCCTGAGTAGTAGTTGGCAGGGCAGTTGTGACAGCACTTGTCGTTGTTTGCGTTGTGGTCGGTTGTTCCGTGGTTTCTGATTGAGTTGTCGATAGCGTTGTAGTTTGGGGCTGAGATGTAGACTTCAGCGTAGTTTCCGCCACCGTGGTGGTTGGCAGTGTTGTTGGATTTGATGTTGATTGTTGAGAGGTTGTCGGAGCTGTGGTTGTTTGGGTCTGTGTTGTTGTTTCGGACAAGGTCGTGGTCGCCTGTGATGTTGGCTGACTAGTGGTTGGGCTAGCAGTGGTTTCCGCCTGAGTAGTAGTTGGCAGGGCAGTTGTGACAGCACTTGTCGTTGTTTGCGTTGTGGTCGGTTGTTCCGTGGTTTCTGATTGAGTTGTCGATAGCGTTGTAGTTTGGGGCTGAGATGTAGACTTCAGCGTGGTTTCCGCCACCGTGGTGGTTGGCAGTAACGTTGGATTTGATGTTGATTGGTGAGAGGTTGTCGGAGCTGTGGTTGTTTGGGTCTGTGTTGTTGTTTCGGACAAGGTCGTGGTCGCCTGTGATGTTGGCTGACTAGTGGTTGGGCTAGCAGTGGTTTCCGCCTGAGTAGTAGTTGGCAGGGCAGTTGTGACAGCACTTGTCGTTGTTTGCGTTGTGGTCGGTTGTTCCGTGGTTTCTGATTGAGTTGTCGATAGCGTTGTAGTTTGGGGCTGAGATGTAGACTTCAGCGTAGTTTCCGCCACCGTGGTGGTTGGCAGTGTTGTTGGATTTGATGTTGATTCTTGAGAGGTTGTCGGAGCTGTGGTTGTTTGGGTCTGTGTTGTTGTTTCGGACAAGGTCGTGGTCGCCTGTGATGTTGGCTGACTAGTGGTTGGGCTAGCAGTGGTTTCCGCCTGAGTAGTAGTTGGCAGGGCAGTTGTGACAGCACTTGTCGTTGTTTGCGTTGTGGTCGGTTGTTCCGTGGTTTCTGATTGAGTTGTCGATAGCGATGTAGTTTGGGGCTGAGATGTAGACTTCAGCGTAGTTTCCGCCACCGTGGTGGTTGGCAGTGTTGTTGGATTTGATGTTGATTGGTGAGAGGTTGTCGGAGCTGTGGTTGTTTGGGTCTGTGTTGTTGTTTCGGACAAGGTCGTGGTCGCCTGTGATGTTGGCTCACTAGTGGTTGGGCTAGCAGTGGTTTCCGCCTGAGTAGTAGTTGGCAGGGCAGTTGTGACAGCACTTGTCGTTGTTTGCGTCGTGGTCGGTTGTTCCGTGGTTTCTGATTGAGTTGTCGATAGCGTTGTAGTTTGGGGCTGAGATGTAGACTTCAGCGTAGTTTCCGCCACCGTGGTGGTTGGCAGTGTTGTTGGATTTGATGTTGATTGGTGAGAGGTTGTCGGAGATGTGGTTGTTTGGGTCTGTGTTGTTGTTTCGGACAAGATCGTGGTCGCCTGTGATGTTGGCTGACTAGTGGTTGGGCTAGCAGTGGTTTCCGCCTGAGTAGTAGTTGGCAGGGCAGTTGTGACAGCACTTGTCGTTGTTTGCGTTGTGGTCGGTTGTTCCGTGCTTTCTGATTGAGTTGTCGATAGGGTTGCAGTTTGGGGCTGAGATGTAGATTTCAACGTCGTTTCCGCCACCGTGGTGGTTGGCAGTGTTGTTGGATTTGATGTTGATTGGTGAGAGGTTGTCGGAGCTGTGGTTGTTTGGGTCTGTGTTGTTGTTTCGGACAAGGTCGTGGTCGCCTGTGATGTTGGCTGACTAGTGGTTGGACTAGCAGTGGTTTCCGCCTGAGTAGTAGTTGGCAGGGCAGTTGTGACAGCACTTGTCGTTGTTTGCGTTGTGGTCGGTTGTTCCGTGGTTTCTGATTGAGTTCTCGATAGAGTTGTAGTTTGGGGATGAGATGTAGATTTCAGCGTAGTTTCCGCCACCGTGGTGGTTGGCAGTGTTGTTGGGTTTGATGTTGATTGTTGAGAGGTTGTCGGAGCTGTGGTTGTTTGGGTCTGTGTTGTTGTTTCGGACAAGGTCGTGGTCGCCTGTGATGTTGGCTCACTAGTGGTTGGGCTAGCAGTGGTTTCCGCCTGAGTAGTAGTTGGCAGGGCAGTTGTGACAGCACTTGTCGTTGTTTGCGTTGTGGTCGGTTGTTCCGTGGTTTCCGATTGAGTTGTCGATAGCGTTGTAGTTTGGGGCTGAGATGTAGACTTCAGCATAGTTTCCGCCACCGTGGTGGTTGGCAGTGTTGTTGGATTTGATGTTGATTGTTGAGAGGTTGTCGGAGCTGTGGTTGTTTGGGTCTGTGTTGTTGTTTCGGACAAGGTCGTGGTCGCCTGTGATGTTGGCTGACTAGTGGTTGGGCTAGCAGTGGTTTCCGCCTGAGTAGTAGTTGGCAGGGCAGTTGTGACAGCACTTGTCGTTGTTTGCGTTGTGGTCGGTTGTTCCGTGGTTTCTGATTGAGTTGTCGATAGCGTTGTAGTTTGGGGCTGAGATGTAGACTTCAGCGTAGTTTCCGCCACCGTGGTGGTTGGCAGTGTTGTTGGATTTGATGTTGATTGTTGAGAGGTTGTCGGAGCTGTGGTTGTTTGGGTCTGTGTTGTTGTTTCGGACAAGGTCGTGGTCGCCTGTGATGTTGGCTGACTAGTGGTTGGGCTAGCAGTGGTTTCCGCCTGAGTAGTAGTTGGCAGGGCAGTTGTGACAGCACTTGTCGTTGTTTGCGTTGTGGTCGGTTGTTCCGTGGTTTCTGATTGAGTTGTCGATAGCGTTGTAGTTTGGGGCTGAGATGTAGACTTCAGCGTGGTTTCCGCCACCGTGGTGGTTGGCAGTGACGTTGGATTTGATGTTGATTGGTGAGAGGTTGTCGGAGCTGTGGTTGTTTGGGTCTGTGTTGTTGTTTCGGACAAGGTCGTGGTCGCCTGTGATGTTGGCTGACTAGTGGTTGGGCTAGCAGTGGTTTCCGCCTGAGTAGTAGTTGGCAGGGCAGTTGTGACAGCACTTGTCGTTGTTTGCGTTGTGGTCGGTTGTTCCGTGGTTTCTGATTGAGTTGTCGATAGCGTTGTAGTTTGGGGCTGAGATGTAGACTTCAGCGTAGTTTCCGCCACCGTGGTGGTTGGCAGTGTTGTTGGATTTGATGTTGATTCTTGAGAGGTTGTCGGAGCTGTGGTTGTTTGGGTCTGTGTTGTTGTTTCGGACAAGGTCGTGGTCGCCTGTGATGTTGGCTGACTAGTGGTTGGGCTAGCAGTGGTTTCCGCCTGAGTAGTAGTTGGCAGGGCAGTTGTGACAGCACTTGTCGTTGTTTGCGTTGTGGTCGGTTGTTCCGTGGTTTCTGATTGAGTTGTCGATAGCGATGTAGTTTGGGGCTGAGATGTAGACTTCAGCGTAGTTTCCGCCACCGTGGTGGTTGGCAGTGTTGTTGGATTTGATGTTGATTGGTGAGAGGTTGTCGGAGCTGTGGTTGTTTGGGTCTGTGTTGTTGTTTCGGAGAAGGTCGTGGTCGCCTGTGATGTTGGCTCACTAGTGGTTGGGCTAGCAGTGGTTTCCGCCTGAGTAGTAGTTGGCAGGGCAGTTGTGACAGCACTTGTCGTTGTTTGCGTCGTGGTCGGTTGTTCCGTGGTTTCTGATTGAGTTGTCGATAGCGTTGTAGTTTGGGGCTGAGATGTAGACTTCAGCGTAGTTTCCGCCACCGTGGTGGTTGGCAGTGTTGTTGGATTTGATGTTGATTGGTGAGAGGTTGTCGGAGATGTGGTTGTTTGGGTCTGTGTTGTTGTTTCGGACAATATCGTGGTCGCCTGTGATGTTGGCTGACTAGTGGTTGGGCTAGCAGTGGTTTCGGCCTGAGTAGTAGTTGGCAGGGCAGTTGTGACAGCACTTGTCGTTGTTTGCGTTGTGGTCGGTTGTTCCGTGGTTTCTGATTGAGTTGTCGATAGCGTTGTAGTTTGGGGCTGAGATGTAGACTTCAGCGTAGTTTCCGCCACCGTGGTGGTTGGCAGTGTTGTTGGATTTGATGTTGATTGGTGAGAGGTTGTCGGAGCTGTGGTTGTTTGGGTCTGTGTTGTTGTTTCGGACAAGGTCGTGGTCGCCTGTGATGTTGGCTCACTAGTGGTTGGGCTAGCAGTGGTTTCCGCCTGAGTAGTAGTTGGCAGGGCAGTTGTGACAGCACTTGTCGTTGTTTGCGTTGTGGTCGGTTGTTCCGTGCTTTCTGATTGAGTTGTCGATAGGGTTGCAGTTTGGGGCTGAGATGTAGACTTCAACGTGGTTTCCGCCACCGTGGTGGTTGGCAGTGTTGTTGGATTTGATGTTGATTGGTGAGAGGTTGTCGGAGCTGTGGTTGTTTGGGTCTGTGTTGTTGTTTCGGACAAGGTCGTGGTCGCCTGTGATGTTGGCTGACTAGTGGTTGGACTAGCAGTGGTTTCCGCCTGAGTAGTAGTTGGCAGGGCAGTTGTGACAGCACTTGTCGTTGTTTGCGTTGTGGTCGGTTGTTCCGTGGTTTCTGATTGAGTTCTCGATAGAGTTGTAGTTTGGGGATGAGATGTAGATTTCAGCGTAGTTTCCTCCACCGTGGTGGTTGGCAGTGTTGTTGGGTTTGATGTTGATTGTTGAGAGGTTGTCGGAGCTGTGGTTGTTTGGGTCTGTGTTGTTGTTTCGGACAAGGTCGTGGTCGCCTGTGATGTTGGCTCACTAGTGGTTGGGCTAGCAGTGGTTTCCGCCTGAGTAGTAGTTGGCAGGGCAGTTGTGACAGCACTTGTCGTTGTTTGCGTTGTGGTCGGTTGTTCCGTGGTTTCCGATTGAGTTGTCGATAGCGTTGTAGTTTGGGGCTGAGATGTAGACTTCAGCGTAGTTTCCGCCACCGTGGTGGTTGGCAGTGTTGTTGGATTTGATGTTGATTGTTGAGAGGTTGTCGGAGCTGTGGTTGTTTGGGTCTGTGTTGTTGTTTCGGACAAGGTCGTGGTCGCCTGTGATGTTGGCTGACTAGTGGTTGGGCTAGCAGTGGTTTCCGCCTGAGTAGTAGTTGGCAGGGCAGTTGTGACAGCACTTGTCGTTCTTTGCGTTGTGGTCGGTTGTTCCGTGCTTTCTGATTGAGTTGTCGATACGGTTGCAGTTTGGGGCTGAGATGTAGACTTCAACGTGGTTTCCGCCACCGTGGTGGTTGGCAGTGTTGTTGGATTTGATGTTGATTGGTGAGAGGTTGTCGGAGCTGTGGTTGTTTGGGTCTGTGTTGTTGTTTCGGACAAGGTCGTGGTCGCCTGTGATGTTGGCTGACTAGTGGTTGGACTAGCAGTGGTTTCCGCCTGAGTAGTAGTTGGCAGGGCAGTTGTGACAGCACTTGTCGTTGTTTGCCTTGTGGTCGGTTGTTCCGTGGTTTCCGATTGAGTTGTCGATAGCGTTGTAGTTTGGGGCTGAGATGTAGACTTCAGCGTAGTTTCCGCCACCGTGGTGGTTGGCAGTGTTGTTGGATTTGATGTTGATTGTTGAGAGGTTGTCGGAGCTGTGGTTGTTTGGGTCTGTGTTGTTGTTTCGGACAAGGTCGTGGTCGCCTGTGATGTTGGCTGACTAGTGGTTGGGCTAGCAGTGGTTTCCGCCTGAGTAGTAGTTGGCAGGGCAGTTGTGACAGCACTTGTCGTTGTTTGCGTTGTGGTCGGTTGTTCCGTGGTTTTTGATTGACTGGTCGATAGCGTTGTAGTTTGGGGATGAGATGTAGACTTCAGCGTAGTTTCCGCCACCGTGGTGGTTGGCAGTGTTGTTGGATTTGATGTTGATTGGTGAGAGGTTGTCGGAACTGTGGTTGTTTGGGTCTGTGTTGATGTTTCGGACAAGGTCGTGGTCGCCTGTGATGTTGGCTGACTAGTGGTTGGGCTAGCAGTGGTTTCCGCCTGAGTAGTAGTTGGCAGGGCAGTTGTGACAGCACTTGTCGTTGTTTGCGTCGTGGTCGGTTGTTCCGTGGTTTCTGATTGAGTTGTCGATAGCGTTGTAGTTTGGGGCTGAGATGTAGACTTCAGCGTAGTTTCCGCCACCGTGGTGGTTGGCAGTGTTGTTGGATTTGATGTTGATTGTTGAGAGGTTGTCGGAGCTGTGGTTGTTTGGGTCTGTGTTGTTGTTTCGGACAAGGTCGTGGTCGCCTGTGATGTTTGCTGACTAGTGGTTGGGCTAGCAGTGGTTTCCGCCTGAGTAGTAGTTGGCAGGGCAGTTGTGACAGCACTTGTCGTTGTTTGCGTTGTGGTCGGTTGTTCCGTGGTTTCTGATTGAGTTGTCGATAGCGTTGTAGTTTGGGGCTGAGTTGTAGACTTCAGCGTAGTTTCCGCCAGCGTGGTGGTTGGCAGTGTTGTTGGATTTGATGTTGATTGGTGAGAGGTTGTGGGAGCTGTGGTTGTTTGGGTCTGTGTTGTTGTTTCGGACAAGGTCGTGGTCGCCTGTGATGTTGGCTGACTAGTGGTTGGACTAGCAGTGGTTTCCGCCTGAGTAGTAGTTGGCAGGGCAGTTGTGACAGCACTTGTCGTTGTTTGCGTTGTGGTCGGTTGTTCCGTGGTTTCTGATTGAGTTCTCGATAGAGTTGTAGTTTGGGGATGAGATGTAGATTTCAGCGTAGTTTCCTCCACCGTGGTGGTTGGCAGTGTTGTTGGGTTTGATGTTGATTGTTGAGAGGTTGTCGGAGCTGTGGTTGTTTGGGTCTGTGTTGTTGTTTCGGACAAGGTCGTGGTCGCCTGTGATGTTGGCTCACTAGTGGTTGGGCTAGCAGTGGTTTCCGCCTGAGTAGTAGTTGGCAGGGCAGTTGTGACAGCACTTGTCGTTGTTTGCGTTGTGGTCGGTTGTTCCGTGGTTTCCGATTGAGTTGTCGATAGCGTTGTAGTTTGGGGCTGAGATGTAGACTTCAGCGTAGTTTCCGCCACCGTGGTGGTTGGCAGTGTTGTTGGATTTGATGTTGATTGTTGAGAGGTTGTCGGAGCTGTGGTTGTTTGGGTCTGTGTTGTTGTTTCGGACAAGGTCGTGGTCGCCTGTGATGTTGGCTGACTAGTGGTTGGGCTAGCAGTGGTTTCCGCCTGAGTAGTAGTTGGCAGGGCAGTTGTGACAGCACTTGTCGTTCTTTGCGTTGTGGTCGGTTGTTCCGTGCTTTCTGATTGAGTTGTCGATACGGTTGCAGTTTGGGGCTGAGATGTAGACTTCAACGTGGTTTCCGCCACCGTGGTGGTTGGCAGTGTTGTTGGATTTGATGTTGATTGGTGAGAGGTTGTCGGAGCTGTGGTTGTTTGGGTCTGTGTTGTTGTTTCGGACAAGGTCGTGGTCGCCTGTGATGTTGGCTGACTAGTGGTTGGACTAGCAGTGGTTTCCGCCTGAGTAGTAGTTGGCAGGGCAGTTGTGACAGCACTTGTCGTTGTTTGCCTTGTGGTCGGTTGTTCCGTGGTTTCCGATTGAGTTGTCGATAGCGTTGTAGTTTGGGGCTGAGATGTAGACTTCAGCGTAGTTTCCGCCACCGTGGTGGTTGGCAGTGTTGTTGGATTTGATGTTGATTGTTGAGAGGTTGTCGGAGCTGTGGTTGTTTGGGTCTGTGTTGTTGTTTCGGACAAGGTCGTGGTCGCCTGTGATGTTGGCTGACTAGTGGTTGGGCTAGCAGTGGTTTCCGCCTGAGTAGTAGTTGGCAGGGCAGTTGTGACAGCACTTGTCGTTGTTTGCGTTGTGGTCGGTTGTTCCGTGGTTTTTGATTGACTGGTCGATAGCGTTGTAGTTTGGGGATGAGATGTAGACTTCAGCGTAGTTTCCGCCACCGTGGTGGTTGGCAGTGTTGTTGGATTTGATGTTGATTGGTGAGAGGTTGTCGGAACTGTGGTTGTTTGGGTCTGTGTTGATGTTTCGGACAAGGTCGTGGTCGCCTGTGATGTTGGCTGACTAGTGGTTGGGCTAGCAGTGGTTTCCGCCTGAGTAGTAGTTGGCAGGGCAGTTGTGACAGCACTTGTCGTTGTTTGCGTCGTGGTCGGTTGTTCCGTGGTTTCTGATTGAGTTGTCGATAGCGTTGTAGTTTGGGGCTGAGATGTAGACTTCAGCGTAGTTTCCGCCACCGTGGTGGTTGGCAGTGTTGTTGGATTTGATGTTGATTGTTGAGAGGTTGTCGGAGCTGTGGTTGTTTGGGTCTGTGTTGTTGTTTCGGACAAGGTCGTGGTCGCCTGTGATGTTTGCTGACTAGTGGTTGGGCTAGCAGTGGTTTCCGCCTGAGTAGTAGTTGGCAGGGCAGTTGTGACAGCACTTGTCGTTGTTTGCGTTGTGGTCGGTTGTTCCGTGGTTTCTGATTGAGTTGTCGATAGCGTTGTAGTTTGGGGCTGAGTTGTAGACTTCAGCGTAGTTTCCGCCAGCGTGGTGGTTGGCAGTGTTGTTGGATTTGATGTTGATTGGTGAGAGGTTGTGGGAGCTGTGGTTGTTTGGGTCTGTGTTGTTGTTTCGGACAAGGTCGTGGTCGCCTGTGATGTTGGCTGACTAGTGGTTGGGCTAGCAGTGGTTTCCGCCTGAGTAGTAGTTGGCAGGGCAGTTGTGACAGCACTTGTCGTTGTTTGCGTTGTGGTCGGTTGTTCCGTGGTTTCTGATTGACTTGTCGATAGCGTTGTAGTTTGGGGCTGAGATGTAGACTTCAGCGTAGTTTCCGCCACCGTGGTGGTTGGCAGTGTTGTTGGATTTGATGTTGATTGTTGAGAGCTTGTTGGAGCTGTGGTTGTTTGGGTCTTTGTTGTTGTTTCGGACAAGGTCGTGGTCGCCTGTGATGTTGGCTGACTAGTGGTTGGGCTAGCAGTGGTTTCCGCCTGAGTAGTAGTTGGCAGGGCAGTTGTGACAGCACTTGTCGTTGTTTGCGTTGTGGTCGGTTGTTCCGTGGTTTCTGATTGAGTTGTCGACAGCTTTGTAGTTTGGGGCTGAGATGTAGACTTCAGCGTAGTTTCCGCCACCGTGGTGGTTGGCAGTGTTGTTGGATTTGATGTTGATTGCTGAGAGGTTTTCGGAGCTGTGGTTGTTTGGGTCTGTGCTGTTGTTTCGGACAAGGTCGTGGTCGCCTGTGATGTTGGCTGACTAGTGGTTGGGCTAGCAGTGGTTTCCGCCTGAGTAGTAGTTGGCAGGGCAGTTGTGACAGCACTTGTCTTTGTTTGCGTTGTGGTCGGTTGTTCCGTGGTTTCTGATTGAGTTGTCGATAGCGTTGTAGTTTGGGGCTGAGATGTAGACTTCAGCGTAGTTTCCGCCACCGTGGTGGTTGGCAGTGTTGTTGGATTTGATGTTGATTGTTGAGAGGTTGTCGGAGCTGTGGTTGTTTGGGTCTGTGTTGTTGTTTCGGACAAGATCGTGATCGCCTGTGATGTTGGCTGACTAGTGGTTGGGCTAGCAGTGGTTTCCGCCTGAGTAGTAGTTGGCAGGGCAGTTGTGACAGCACTTGTCGTTGTTTGCGTTGTGATCGGTTGTTCCGTGGTTTCTGATTGAGTTGTCGATAGCGTTGTAGTTTGGGGCTGAGATGTAGACTTCAGCGTACTTTCCGCCACCGTGGTGGTTGGCAGTGTTGGTGGATTTGATGTTGATTGTTGAGAGGTTGTCGGAGCTGTGGTTGTTTGGGTCTGTGTTGTTGTTTCGGACAAGGTCGTGGTCGCCTGTGATGTTGGCTGACTAGTGGTTGGGCTAGCAGTGGTTTCCGCCTGAGTGGTAGTTGGCAGGGCAGTTGTGACAGCACTTGTCGTTGTTTGCGTTGTGGTCGGTTGTTCCGTGGTTTCTGATTGAGTTGTCGATAGCGTTGCAGTTTGGGGCTGAGATGTAGACTTCAACGTAGTTTCCGCCACCGGGGTGGTTGGCAGTGTTGTTGGATTTGATGTTGATTGGTGAGAGGTTGTCGGAGCTGTGGTTGTTTGGGTCTGTGTTGTTGTTTCGGACAAGGTCGTGGTCGCCTGTGATGTTGGCTGACTAGTGGTTGGGCTAGCATTGGTTTCCGCCTGAGTAGTAGTTGGCAGGGCAGTTGTGACAGCACTTGTCTTTGTTTGCGTTGTGGTCGGTTTTGGTGTAGTTTCTGTTTGAGTTGTCAATAGCGTTGCAGTTTGGGGCGGTGATGTAGACTTCAGCGTAGTTTCCGCCACCGTTGTGGTTGGCAGTGTTGTTGGGTTTGATGTTGATTGATGAACGGTTGTCGGAGCTGTGGTTGTTTGGGTCTGTGTCGTTGTTTCGGACAAGGTCGTGGTCGCCTGGGACGTTGGCTGACTAGTGGTTGGGCTAGCAGTGGTTTCCGCCTGAGTAGTAGTTGGCAGGGCAGTTGTGACAGCACTTGTCGTTGTTTGCGTTGTGGTCGGTTGTTCCGTGGTTTCTGATTGAGTTATCGATAACGTTGTAGTTTGGGGCTGAGATGTAGACTTCAGCGTAGTTTCCGCCACCGTGGTGGTTGGCAGTGTTGTTGGATTTGATGTTGATTGGTGAGAGGTTGTCGGAGATGTGGTTGTTTGGGTCTGTGTTGTTGTTTCGGACAAGGTCGTGGTCGCCTGTGATGTTGGCTGACTAGTGGTTGGGCTAGCAGTGGTTTCCGCCTGAGTAGTAGTTGGCAGGGCAGTTGTGACAGCACTTGTCTTTGTTTGCGTTGTGGTCGGTTGTTCCGTGGTTTCTGATTGAGTTGTCGATAGCGTTGTAGTTTGGGGCTGAGATGTAGACTTCAGCGTAGTTTCCGCCACCGTGGTGGTTGGCAGTGGATTTGATGTTGATTGTTGAGAGGTTGTCGGAGCTGTGGTTGTTTGGGTCTGTGTTGTTGTTTCGGACAAGGTCGTGGTCGCCTGTGATGTTGGCTGACTAGTGGTTGGGCTAGCAGTGGTTTCCGCCTGAGTAGTAGTTGGCAGGGCAGTTGTGACAGCACTTGTCGTTGTTTGCGTTGTGGTCGGTTGTTCCGTGGTTTCTGATTGAGTTGTCGATAGCGTTGTAGTTTGGGGCTGAGATGTAGATTTCAGCGTACTTTCCGCCACCGTGGTGGTTGGCAGTGTTGTTGGATTTGATGTTGATTGTTGAGAGGTTGTCGGAGCTGTGGTTGTTTGGGTCTGTGTTGTTGTTTCGGACAAGGTCGTGGTCGCCTGTGATGTTGGCTGACTAGTGGTTGGGCTAGCAGTGGTTTCCGCCTGAGTAGTAGTTGGCAGGGCAGTTGTGACAGCACTTGTCGTTGTTTGCGTTGTGGTCGGTTGTTCCGTGGTTTCTGATTGAGTTGTCGATAGCGTTGTAGTTTGGGGCTGAGATGTAGACTTCAGCGTACTTTCCGCCACCGTGGTGGTTGGCAGTGTTGTTGGATTTGATGTTGATTGTTGAGAGGTTGTCGGAGCTGTGGTTGTTTGGGTCTGTGTTGTTGTTTCGGACAAGGTCGTGGTCGCCTGTGATGTTGGCTGACTAGTAGTTGGGCTAGCAGTGGTTTCCGCCTGAGTAGTAGTTGGCAGGGCAGTTGTGACAGCACTTGTCGTTGTTTGCGTTGTGGTCGGTTGTTCCGTGGTTTCTGATTGAGTTGTCGATAGCGTTGTAGTTTGGGGCTGAGATGTAGACTTCAGCGTAGTTTCCGCCACCGTGGTGGTTGGCAGTGTTGTTGGATTTGATGTTGATTGTTGAGAGGTTGTCGGAGCTGTGGTTGTTTGGGTCTGTGTTGTTGTTTCGGACAAGGTCGTGGTCGACTGTGATGTTGGCTGACTAGTGGTTGGGCTAGCCGTGGTTTCCGCCTGAGTAGTAGTTGGCAGGGCATTTGTGACAGCACTTGTCGTTGTTTGCGTTGTGGTCGGTTGTTCCGTGGTTTCTGATTGAGTTGTCGATAGCGATGTAGTTTGGGGCTGAGATGTAGACTTCAGCGTAGTTTCCGCCACCGTGGTGGTTGGCAGTGTTGTTGGATTTGATGTTGATTGGTGAGAGGTTTTCGGAGCTGTGGTTGTTTGGGTCTGTGTTGTTGTTTCGGACAAGGTCGTGGTCGCCTGTGATGTTGGCTGACTAGTGGTTGGGCTAGCAGTGGTTTCCGCCTGAGTAGTAGTTGGCAGGGCAGTTGTGACAGCACTTGTCTTTGTTTGCGTTGTGGTCGGTTGTTCCGTGGTTTCTGATTGAGTTGTCGATAGCGTTGTAGTTTGGGGCTGAGATGTAGACTTCAGCGTAGTTTCCGACACCGTGGTGGTTGGCAGTGTTGTTGGATTTGATGTTGATTGTTGAGAGGTTGTCGGAGCTGTGGTTGTTTGGGTCTGTGTTGTTGTTTCGGACAAGGTCGTGGTCGCCTGTGATGTTGGCTGACTAGTGGTTGGGCTAGCAGTGGTTTCCGCCTGAGTAGTAGTTGGCAGGGCAGTTGTGACAGCACTTGTCGTTGTTTGCGTTGTGATCGGTTGTTCCGTGGTTTCTGATTGAGTTGTCGATAGCGTTGTAGTTTGGGGCTGAGATGTAGACTTCAGCGTACTTTCCGCCACCGTGGTGGTTGGCAGTGTTGTTGGATTTGATGTTGATTGTTGAGAGGTTGTCGGAGCTGTGGTTGTTTGGGTCTGTGTTGTTGTTTCGGACAAGGTCGTGGTCGCCTGTGATGTTGGCTGACTAGTGGTTGGGCTAGCAGTGGTTTCCGCCTGAGTAGTAGTTGGCAGGGCAGTTGTGACAGCACTTGTCGTTGCTTGCGTTGTGATCGGTTGTTCCGTGGTTTCTGATTGAGTTGTCGATAGCGTTGTAGTTTGGGGCTGAGATGTAGACTTCAGCGTAGTTTCCGCCACCGTGGTGGTTGGCAGTGTTGTTGGATTTGATGTTGATTGTTGAGAGGTTGTCGGAGCTGTGGTTGTTTGGGTCTGTGTTGTTGTTTCGGACAAGGTCGTGGTCGCCTGTGATGTTGGCTGACTAGTGGTTGGGCTAGCAGTGGTTTCCGCCTGAGTAGTAGTTGGTAGGGCAGTTGTGACAGCACTTGTCGTTGTTTGCGTTGTGGTCGGTTGTTCCGTGGTTTCTGATTGAGTTGTCGATAGCGTTGTAGTTTGGGGCTGAGATGTAGACTTCAGCGTAGTTTCCGCCACCGTGGTGGTTGGCAGTGGATTTGATGTTGATTGTTGAGAGGTTGTCGGAGCTGTGGTTGTTTGGGTCTGTGTTGTTGTTTCGGACAAGGTCGTGGTCGCCTGTGATGTTGGCTGACTAGTGGTTGGGCTAGCAGTGGTTTCCGCCTGAGTAGTAGTTGGCAGGGCAGTCGTGACAGCACTTGTCGTTGTTTGCGTTGTGGTCGGTTGTTCCGTGGTTTCTGATTGAGTTGTCGATAGCGTTGCAGTTTGGGGCTGAGATGTAGACTTCAACGTAGTTTCCGCCACCGTGGTGGTTGGCAGTGTTGTTGGATTTGATGTTGATTGGTGAGAGGTTGTCGGAGCTGTGGTTGTTTGGGTCTGTGTTGTTGTTTCGGACAAGGTCGTGGTCGCCTGTGATGTTGGCTGACTAGTGGTTGGGCTAGCAGTGGTTTCCGCCTGAGTAGTAATTGGCAGGGCAGTTGTGACAGCACTTGTCTTTGTTTGCGTTGTGGTCGGTTGTTCCGTGGTTTCTGATTGAGTTGTCGATAGCGTTGTAGTTTGGGGCTGAGATGTAGACTTCAGCGTACTTTCCGCCACCGTGGTGGTTGGCAGTGTTGTTGGATTTGATGTTGATTGTTGAGAGGTTGTCGGAGCTGTGGTTGTTTGGGTCTGTGTTGTTGTTTCGGACAAGGTCGTGGTCGCCTGTGATGTTGGCTGACTAGTAGTTGGGCTAGCAGTGGTTTCCGCCTGAGTAGTAGTTGGCAGGGCAGTTGTGACAGCACTTGTCGTTGTTTGCGTTGTGGTCGGTTGTTCCGTGGTTTCTGATTGAGTTGTCGATAGCGTTGTAGTTTGGGGCTGAGATGTAGACTTCAGCGTAGTTTCCGCCACCGTGGTGGTTGGCAGTGTTGTTGGATTTGATGTTGATTGTTGAGAGGTTGTCGGAGCTGTGGTTGTTTGGGTCTGTGTTGTTGTTTCGGACAAGGTCGTGGTCGACTGTGATGTTGGCTGACTAGTGGTTGGGCTAGCCGTGGTTTCCGCCTGAGTAGTAGTTGGCAGGGCATTTGTGACAGCACTTGTCGTTGTTTGCGTTGTGGTCGGTTGTTCCGTGGTTTCTGATTGAGTTGTCGATAGCGATGTAGTTTGGGGCTGAGATGTAGACTTCAGCGTAGTTTCCGCCACCGTGGTGGTTGGCAGTGTTGTTGGATTTGATGTTGATTGGTGAGAGGTTTTCGGAGCTGTGGTTGTTTGGGTCTGTGTTGTTGTTTCGGACAAGGTCGTGGTCGCCTGTGATGTTGGCTGACTAGTGGTTGGGCTAGCAGTGGTTTCCGCCTGAGTAGTAGTTGGCAGGGCAGTTGTGACAGCACTTGTCTTTGTTTGCGTTGTGGTCGGTTGTTCCGTGGTTTCTG
The DNA here is from genome assembly GCA_964019135.1 of Arenicola marina. Classification (NCBI taxonomy): domain Eukaryota; kingdom Metazoa; phylum Annelida; class Polychaeta; family Arenicolidae; genus Arenicola; species Arenicola marina. The sequence continues at coordinate 5,408,415 of OZ025265.1, read as the reverse complement.
ATTGAGTTGTCGATAGCGTTGTAGTTTGGGGCTGAGATGTAGACTTCAGCGTAGTTTCCGCCACCGTGGTGGTTGGCAGTGTTGTTGGATTTGATGTTGATTGTTGAGAGGTTGTCGGAGCTGTGGTTGTTTGGGTCTGTGTTGTTGTTTCGGACAAGGTCGTGGTCGCCTGTGATGTTGGCTGACTAGTGGTTGGGCTAGCAGTGGTTTCCGCCTGAGTAGTAGTTGGCAGGGCAGTTGTGACAGCACTTGTCGTTGTTTGCGTTGTGATCGGTTGTTCCGTGGTTTCTGATTGAGTTGTCGATAGCGTTGTAGTTTGGGGCTGAGATGTAGACTTCAGCGTACTTTCCGCCACCGTGGTGGTTGGCAGTGTTGTTGGATTTGATGTTGATTGTTGAGAGGTTGTCGGAGCTGTGGTTGTTTGGGTCTGTGTTGTTGTTTCGGACAAGGTCGTGGTCGCCTGTGATGTTGGCTGACTAGTGGTTGGGCTAGCAGTGGTTTCCGCCTGAGTAGTAGTTGGCAGGGCAGTTGTGACAGCACTTGTCGTTGTTTGCGTTGTGATCGGTTGTTCCGTGGTTTCTGATTGAGTTGTCGATAGCGTTGTAGTTTGGGGCTGAGATGTAGACTTCAGCGTAGTTTCCGCCACCGTGGTGGTTGGCAGTGTTGTTGGATTTGATGTTGATTGTTGAGAGGTTGTCGGAGCTGTGGTTGTTTGGGTCTGTGTTGTTGTTTCGGACAAGGTCGTGGTCGCCTGTGATGTTGGCTGACTAGTGGTTGGGCTAGCAGTGGTTTCCGCCTGAGTAGTAGTTGGTAGGGCAGTTGTGACAGCACTTGTCGTTGTTTGCGTTGTGGTCGGTTGTTCCGTGGTTTCTGATTGAGTTGTCGATAGCGTTGTAGTTTGGGGCTGAGATGTAGACTTCAGCGTAGTTTCCGCCACCGTGGTGGTTGGCAGTGGATTTGATGTTGATTGTTGAGAGGTTGTCGGAGCTGTGGTTGTTTGGGTCTGTGTTGTTGTTTCGGACAAGGTCGTGGTCGCCTGTGATGTTGGCTGACTAGTGGTTGGGCTAGCAGTGGTTTCCGCCTGAGTAGTAGTTGGCAGGGCAGTCGTGACAGCACTTGTCGTTGTTTGCGTTGTGGTCGGTTGTTCCGTGGTTTCTGATTGAGTTGTCGATAGCGTTGCAGTTTGGGGCTGAGATGTAGACTTCAACGTAGTTTCCGCCACCGTGGTGGTTGGCAGTGTTGTTGGATTTGATGTTGATTGGTGAGAGGTTGTCGGAGCTGTGGTTGTTTGGGTCTGTGTTGTTGTTTCGGACAAGGTCGTGGTCGCCTGTGATGTTGGCTGACTAGTGGTTGGGCTAGCAGTGGTTTCCGCCTGAGTAGTAATTGGCAGGGCAGTTGTGACAGCACTTGTCTTTGTTTGCGTTGTGGTCGGTTGTTCCGTGGTTTCTGATTGAGTTGTCGATAGCGGTGTAGTTTGGGGCTGAGATGTAGACTTCAGCGTAGTTTCCGCCACCGTGGTGGTTGGCAGTGTTGTTGGATTTGATGTTGATTGTTGCGAGGTTGTTGGAGCTGTGGTTGTTTGGGTCTGTGTTGTTGTTTCGGACAAGGTCGTGGTCGCCTGTGATGTTGGCTGACTAGTGGTTGGGCTAGCAGTGGTTTCCGCCTGAGTAGTAGTTGGCAGGGCAGTTGTGACAGCACTTGTCGTTGTTTGCGTTGTGGTCGGTTGTTCCGTGGTTTCTGATTGAGTTGTCGATAGCGTTGTAGTTTGGGGCTGAGATGTAGACTTCAGCGTAGTTTCCGCCACCGTGGTGGTTGGCAGTGTTGTTGGATTTGATGTTGATTGTTGAGAGGTTGTCAGAGCTGTGGTTGTTTGGGTCTGTGTTGTTGTTTCGGACAAGGTCGTGGTCGCCTGTGATGTTGGCTGACTAGTGGTTGGGCTAGCACTGGTGTCCGCCTGAGTAGTAGTTGGCAGGGCAGTTGTGACAGCACTTGTGGTAGTTTGCGATGTGGTCGGTTGTTCCGTGGTTTCTGATTGAGTTGTCGATAGCGTTGTAGTTTGGGGCTGAGATGTAGACTTCAGCGTACTTTCCGCCACCGTGGTGGTTGGCAGTGTTGTTGGATTTGATGTGGATTGTTGAGAGGTTGTCGGAGCTGTGGTTGTTTGGGTCTGTGTTGTTGTTTCGGACAAGGTCGTGGTCGCCTGTGATGTTGGCTGACTAGTGGTTGGGCTAGCAGTGGTTTCCGCCTGAGTAGTAGTTGGCAGGGCAGTTGTGACAGCACTTGTCGTTGTTTGCGTTGTGGTCGGTTGTTCCGTGGTTTCTGATTGAGTTGTCGATAGCGTTGTAGTTTGGGGCTGAGATGTAGACTTCAGCGTAGTTTCCGCCACCGTGGTGGTTGGCAGTGTTGTTGGATTTGATGTTGATTGTTGAGAGGTTGTCGGAGCTGTGGTTGTTTGGGTCTGTGTTGTTGTTTCGGACAAGGTCGTGGTCGACTGTGATGTTGGCTGACTAGTGGTTGGGCTAGCAGTGGTTTCCGCCTGAGTAGTAGTTGGCAGGGCATTTGTGACAGCACTTGTCGTTGTTTGCGTTGTGGTCGGTTGTTCCGTGGTTTCTGATTGAGTTGTCGATAGCGATGTAGTTTGGGGCTGAGATGTAGACTTCAGCGTAGTTTCCGCCACCGTGGTGGTTGGCAGTGTTGTTGGATTTGATGTTGATTGGTGAGAGGTTTTCGGAGCTGTGGTTGTTTGGGTCTGTGTTGTTGTTTCGGACAAGGTCGTGGTCGCCTGTGATGTTGGCTGACTAGTGGTTGGGCTAGCAGTGGTTTCCGCCTGAGTAGTAGTTGGCAGGACAGTTGTGACAGCACTTGTCTTTGTTTGCGTTGTGGTCGGTTGTTCCGTGGTTTCTGATTGAGTTGTCGATAGCGTTGTAGTTTGGGGCTGAGATGTAGACTTCAGCGTAGTTTCCGCCACCGTGGTGGTTGGCAGTGTTGTTGGATTTGATGTTGATTGTTGAGAGGTTGTCGGAGCTGTGGTTGTTTGGGTCTGTGTTGTTGTTTCGGACAAGGTCGTGGTCGCCTGTGATGTTGGCTGACTAGTGGTTGGGCTAGCAGTGGTTTCCGCCTGAGTAGTAGTTGGCAGGGCAGTTGTGACAGCACTTGTCGTTGTTTGCGTTGTGATCGGTTGTTCCGTGGTTTCTGATTGAGTTGTCGATAACGTTGTAGTTTGGGGCTGAGATGTAGACTTCAGCGTACTTTCCGCCACCGTGGTGGTTGGCAGTGTTGTTGGATTTGATGTTGATTGTTGAGAGGTTGTCGGAGCTGTGGTTGTTTGGGTCTGTGTTGTTGTTTCGGACAAGGTCGTGGTCGCCTGTGATGTTGGCTGACTAGTGGTTGGGCTAGCAGTGGTTTCCGCCTGAGTAGTAGTTGGCAGGGCAGTTGTGACAGCACTTGTCGTTGTTTGCGTTGTGATCGGTTGTTCCGTGGTTTCTGATTGAGTTGTCGATAGCGTTGTAGTTTGGGGCTGAGATGTAGACTTCAGCGTAGTTTCCGCCACCGTGGTGGTTGGCAGTGTTGTTGGATTTGATGTTGATTGTTGAGAGGTTGTCGGAGCTGTGGTTGTTTGGGTCTGTGTTGTTGTTTCGGACAAGGTCGTGGTCGCCTGTGATGTTGGCTGACTAGTGGTTGGGCTAGCAGTGGTTTCCGCCTGAGTAGTAGTTGGCAGGGCAGTTGTGACAGCACTTGTCGTTGTTTGCGTTGTGGTCGGTTGTTCCGTGGTTTCTGATTGAGTTGTCGATAGCGTTGCAGTTTGGGGCTGAGATGTAGACTTCAACGTAGTTTCCGCCACCGTGGTGGTTGGCAGTGTTGTTGGATTTGATGTTGATTGGTGAGAGGTTGTCGGAGCTGTGGTTGTTTGGGTCTGTGTTGTTGTTTCGGACAAGGTCGTGGTCGCCTGTGATGTTGGCTGACTAGTGGTTGGGCTAGCAGTGGTTTCCGCCTGAGTAGTAATTGCCAGGGCAGTTGTGACAGCACTTGTCTTTGTTTGCGTTGTGGTCGGTTGTTCCGTGGTTTCTGATTGAGTTGTCGATAGCGGTGTAGTTTGGGGCTGAGATGTAGACTTCAGCGTAGTTTCCGCCACCGTGGTGGTTGGCAGTGTTGTTGGATTTGATGTTGATTGTTGAGAGGTTGTCGGAGCTGTGGTTGTTCGGGTCTGTGTTGTTGTTTCGGAAAAGGTCGTGGTCGCCTGTGATGTTGGCTGACTAGTGGTTGGGCTAGCAGTGGTTTCCGCTTGAGTAGTAGTTGGCAGGGCAGTTGTGACAGCACTTGTCGTTGTTTGCGTTGTGGTCGGTTGTTCCGTGGTTTCTGATTGAGTTGTCGATAGCGATGTAGTTTGGGGCTGAGATGTAGACTTCAGCGTAGTTTTCGCCACCGTGGTGGTTGGCAGTGTTGTTGGATTTGATGTTGATTGGTGAGAGGTTGTCGGAGCTGTGGTTGTTTGGGTCTGTGTTGTTGTTTCGGACAAGGTCGTGGTCGCCTGTGATGTTGGCTGACTAGTGGTTGGGCTAGCAGTGGTTTCCGCCTGAGTAGTAGTTGGCAGGGCAGTTGTGACAGCACTTGTCGTTGTTTGCGTTGTGGTCGGTTGTTCCGTGGTTTCTGATTGAGTTGTCGATAGCGTTGTAGTTTGGGGCTGAGATGTAGACTTCAGCGTAGTTTCCGCCACCGTGGTGGTTGGCAGTGTTGTTGGATTTGATGTTGATTGTTGAGAGGTTGTCGGAGCTGTGGTTGTTTGGGTCTGTGTTGTTGTTTCGGACAAGGTCGTGGTCGCCTGTGATGTTGGCTGACTAGTGGTTGGGCTAGCAGTGGTTTCCGCCTGAGTAGTAGTTGGCAGGGCAGTTGTGACAGCACTTGTCGTTGTTTGCGTTGTGGTCGGTTGTTCCGTGGTTTCTGATTGAGTTGTCGATAGCGTTGTAGTTTGGGGCTGAGATGTAGACTTCAGCGTACTTTCCGCCACCGTGGTGGTTGGCAGTGTTGTTGGATTTGATGTTGATTGTTGAGAGGTTGTCGGAGCTGTGGTTGTTTGGGTCTGTGTTGTTGTTTCGGACAAGGTCGTGGTCGCCTGTGATGTTGGCTGACTAGTGGTTGGGCTAGCAGTGGTTTCCGCCTGAGTAGTAGTTGGCAGGGCAGTTGTGACAGCACTTGTCGTTTGCGTTGTGGTCGGTTGTTCCGTGGTTTCTGATTGAGTTGTCGATAGCGTTGTAGTTTGGGGCTGAGATGTAGACTTCAGCGTAGTTTCCGCCACCGTGGTGGTTGGCAGTGTTGTCGGATTTGATGTTGATTGTTGAGAGGTTGACGGAGCTGTGGTTGTTTGGGTCTGTGTTGTTGTTTCAGACAACGTTGTGGTCGTCTGTGATGTTGGCTGACCAGTCGTTGGGCTAGCAGTGGTTTTCGCCTGAGAAGTAGTTGGCAGGGCAGTTGTGACAGCACTTGTCGTTGTTTGCGTTGTGGTCGGTTGTTCCGTGGTTTCTGATTGAGTTGTCGATAGCGTTGTAGTTTGGGGCTGAGATGTAGACTTCAGCGTGGTTTCCGTCACCGTGGTGGTTGGCAGTGTCGTTGGATTTGATGTTGATTGGTGAGAGGTTGTCGGAGCTGTGGTTGTTTGGGTCTGTGTTGTTGTTTCAGACAACGTTGTGGTCGTCTGTGATGTTGGCTGACCAGACGTTGGGCTAGCAGTGGTTTTCGCCTGAGAAGTAGTTGGCAGGGCAGTTGTGACAGCACTTGTCGTTGTTTGCGTTGTGGTCGGTTGTTCCGTGGTTTCTGATTGAGTTGTCGATAGCGTTGTAGTTTGGGGCTGAGATGTAGACTTCAGCGTGGTTTCCGTCACCGTGGTGGTTGGCAGTGTCGTTGGATTTGATGTTGATTGGTGAGAGGTTGTCGGAGCTGTGGTTGTTTGGGTCTGTGTTGTTGTTTCGGACAAGGTCGTGGTCGCCTGTGATGTTGGCTGACTAGTGGTTGGGCTAGCAGTGGTTTCCGCCTGAGTAGTAGTTGGCAGGGCAGTTGTGACAGCACTTGTCGTTGTTTGCGTTGTGGTCGGTTGTTCCGTATTTTCTGATTGAGTTGTCGATAGCGTTGTAGTTTGGGGCTGAGATGTAGACTTCAGCGTACTTTCCGCCACCGTGGTGGTTGGCAGTGTTGTTGGATTTGATGTTGATTGTTGAGAGGTTGTCGGAGCTGTGGTTGTTTGGGTCTGTGTTGTTGTTTCGGACAAGGTCGTGGTCGCCAGTGATGTTGGCTGACTAGTGGTTGGGCTAGCAGTGGTTTCCGCCTGAGTAGTAGTTGGCAGGGCAGTTGTGACAGCACTTGTCGTTGTTTGCGTTGTGGTCGGTTGTTCCGTGGTTTCTGATTGAGTTGTCGATAGCGTTGCAGTTTGGGGCTGAGATGTAGACTTCAACGTGGTTTCCGCCACCGTGGTGGTTGGCAGTTTTGTTGGATTTGATGTTGATTGGTGAGAGGTTGTCGGAGCTGTGGTTGTTTGGGTCTGTGTTGTTGTTTCGGACAATGTCGTGGTCGCCTGTGATGTTGGCTGACTAGTGGTTGGACTAGCAGTGGTTTCCGCCTGAGTAGTAGTTGGCAGGGCAGTTGTGACAACACTTGTCGTTGTTTGCGTTGTGGTCGGTTGTTCCGTGGTTTCTGATTGAATTCTCGATAGAGTTGTAGTTTGGGGATGAGATGTAGACTTCAGCGTAGTTTCCGCCACCGTGGTGGTTGGCAGTGTTGTTGGATTTGATGTTGATTGTTGAGAGGTTGTCGGAGCTGTGGTTGTTTGGGTCTGTGTTGTTGTTTCGGACAAGGTCGTGGTCGCCTGTGATGTTGGCTCACTAGTGGTTGGGCTAGCAGTGGTTTCCGCCTGAGTAGTAGTTGGCAGGGCAGTTGTGACAGCACTTGTCGTTGTTTGCGTTGTGGTCGGTTGTTCCGTGGTTTCCGATTGAGTTGTCGATAGCGTTGTAGTTTGGGGCTGAGATGTAGACTTCAGCGTAGTTTCCGCCACCGTGGTGGTTGGCAGTGTTGTTGGATTTGATGTTGATTGTTGAGAGGTTGTCGGAGCTGTGGTTGTTTGGGTCTGTGTTGTTGTTTCGGACAAGGTCGTGGTCGCCTGTGATGTTGGCTCACTAGTGGTTGGGCTAGCAGTGGTTTCCGCCTGAGTAGTAGTTGGCAGGGCAGTTGTGACAGCACTTGTCGTTGTTTGCGTTGTGGTCGGTTGTTCCGTGGTTTCCGATTGAGTTGTCGATAGCGTTGTAGTTTGGGGCTGAGATGTAGACTTCAGCGTAGTTTCCGCCACCGTGGTGGTTGGCAGTGTTGTTGGATTTGATGTTGATTGGTGAGAGGTTGTCGGAGCTGTGGTTGTTTGGGTCTGTGTTGTTGTTTCGGACAAGGTCGTGGTCGCCTGTGATGTTGGCTCACTAGTGGTTGGGCTAGCAGTGGTTTCCGCCTGAGTAGTAGTTGGCAGGGCAGTTGTGACAGCACTTGTCGTTGTTTGCGTTGCGGTCGGTTGTTCCGTGGTTTCTGATTGAGTTGTCGATAGCGTTGAAGTTTGGGGCTGAGAGGTAGACTTCAGCGTAATTTCCGCCACCGTGGTGGTTGGCAGTGTTGTTGGATTTAATGTTGATTGTTGAGAGGTTGTCGGAGCTGTGGTTGTTTGGGTCTGTGTTGTTGTTTCGGACAAGGTCGTGGTCGCCTGTGATGTTGGCTGACTAGTGGTTGGGCTAGCAGTGGTTTCCGCCTGAGTAGTAGTTGGCAGGGCAGTTGTGACAGCACTTGTCGTTGTTTGCGTTGTGGTCGGTTGTTCCGTGGTTTCTGATTGAGTTGTCGATAGCGTTGTAGTTTGGGGCTGAGATGTAGACTTCAGCGTGGTTTCCGTCACCGTGGTGGTGGGCAGTGTCGTTGGATTTGATGTTGATTGGTGAGAGGTTGTCGGAGCTGTGGTTGTTTGGGTCTGTGTTGTTGTTTCGGACAAGGTCGTGGTCGCCTGTGATGTTGGCTGACTAGTGGTTGGGCTAGCAGTGGTTTCCGCCTGAGTAGTAGTTGGCAGGGCAGTTGTGACAGCACTTGTCGTTGTTTGCGTTGTGGTCGGTTGTTCCGTGGTTTCTGATTGAGTTGTCGATAGCGTTGTAGTTTGGGGCTGAGATGTAGACTTCAGCGTAGTTTCCGCCACCGTGGTGGTTGGCAGTATTGTTGGATTTGATGTTGATTGTTGAGAGGTTGTCGGAGCTGTGGTTGTTTGGGTCTGTGTTGTTGTTTCGGACAAGGTCGTGGTCGCCTGTGATGTTGGCTGACTAGTGGTTGGGCTAGCAGTGGTTTCCGCCTGAGTAGTAGTTGGCAGGGCAGTTGTGACAGCACTTGTCGTTGTTTGCGTTGTGGTCGGTTGTTCCGTGGTTTCTGATTGAGTTGTCGATAGCGATGTAGTTTGGGGCTGAGATGTAGACTTCAGCGTAGTTTTCGCCACCGTGGTGGTTGGCAGTGTTGTTGGATTTGATGTTGATTGGTGAGAGGTTGTCGGAGCTGTGGTTGTTTGGGTCTGTGTTGTTGTTTCGGACATGGTCGTGGTCGCCTGTGATGTTGGCTCACTAGTGGTTGGGCTAGCAGTGGTTTCCGCCTGAGTAGTAGTTGGCAGGGCAGTTGTGACAGCACTTGTCGTTGTTTGCGTTGTGGTCGGTTGTTCCGTGGTTTCTGATTGAGTTGTCGATAGCGTTGTAGTTTGGGGCTGAGATGTAGACTTCAGCGTACTTTCCGCCACCGTGGTGGTTGGCAGTGTTGTTGGATTTGATGTTGATTGTTGAGAGGTTGTCGGAGCTGTGGTTGTTTGGGTCTGTGTTGTTGTTTCGGACAAGGTCGTGGTCGCCTGTGATGTTGGCTGACTAGTGGTTGGGCTAGCAGTGGTTTCCGCCTGAGTAGTAGTTGGCAGGGCAGTTGTGACAGCACTTGTCGTTGTTTGCGTTGTGGTCGGTTGTTCCGTGGTTTCTGATTGAGTTGTCGATAGCGTTGTAGTTTGGGGCTGAGATGTAGACTTCAGCGTACTTTCCGCCACCGTGGTGGTTGGCAGTGTTGTTGGATTTGATGTTGATTGTTGAGAGGTTGTCGGAGCTGTGGTTGTTTGGGTCTGTGTTGTTGTTTCGGACAAGGTCGTGGTCGCCTGTGATGTTGGCTGACTAGTGGTTGGGCTAGCAGTGGTTTCCGCCTGAGTAGTAGTTGGCAGGGCAGTTGTGACAGCACTTGTCGTTGTTTGCGTTGTGGTCGGTTGTTCCGTGGTTTCTGATTGAGTTGTCGATAGCGTTGTAGTTTGGGGCTGAGATGTAGACTTCAGCGTAGTTTCCGCCACCGTGGTGGTTGGCAGTGTTGTTGGATTTGATGTTGATTGGTGAGAGGTTGTCGGAGCTGTGGTTGTTTGGGTCTGTGTTGTTGTTTCGGACAAGGTCGTGGTCGCCTGTGATGTTGGCTCACTAGTGGTTGGGCTAGCAGTGGTTTCCGCCTGAGTAGTAGTTGGCAGGGCAGTTGTGACAGCACTTTTCGTTGTTTGCGTTGTGGTCGGTTGTTCCGTGGTTTCTGATTGAGTTGTCGATAGCGTTGTAGTTTGGGGCTGAGATGTAGACTTCAGCGTAGTTTCCGCCACCGTGGTGGTTGGCAGTGTTGTCGGATTTAATGTTGATTGGTGAGAGGTTGTCGGAGCTGTGGTTGTTTGGGTCTGTGTTGTTGTTTCGGACAATGTCGTGGTCGCCTGTGATGTTGGCTGACTAGTGGTTGGGCTAGCAGTGGTTTCCGCCTGAGTAGTAGTTGGCAGGGCAGTTGTGACAGCACTTGTCGTAGTTTCCGATGTGGTCAGTTGTTTCGTGGTTTCTGATTGAGTTGTCGATAGCGTTGTAGTTTGCGGCTGAGATGTAGACTTCAGCGTAGTTTCCGCCACCGTGGTGGTTGGCAGTGTTGTCGGATTTGATGTTGATTGTTGAGAGGTTGACGGAGCTGTGGTTGTTTGGGTCTGTGTTGTTGTTTCAGACAACGTTGTGGTCGTCTGTGATGTTGGCTGACCAGACGTTGGGCTAGCAGTGGTTTTCGCCTGAGAAGTAGTTGGCAGGGCAGTTGTGACAGCACTTGTCGTTGTTTGCGTTGTGGTCGGTTGTTCCGTGGTTTCTGATTGAGTTGTCGATAGCGTTGTAGTTTGGGGCTGAGATGTAGACTTCAGCGTGGTTTCCGTCACCGTGGTGGTTGGCAGTGTCGTTGGATTTGATGTTGATTGGTGAGAGGTTGTCGGAGCTGTGGTTGTTTGGGTCTGTGTTGTTGTTTCGGACAAGGTCGTGGTCGCCTGTGATGTTGGCTGACTAGTGGTTGGGCTAGCAGTGGTTTCCGCCTGAGTAGTAGTTGGCAGGGCAGTTGTGACAGCACTTGTCGTTGTTTGCGTTGTGGTCGGTTGTTCCGTATTTTCTGATTGAGTTGTCGATAGCGTTGTAGTTTGGGGCTGAGATGTAGACTTCAGCGTACTTTCCGCCACCGTGGTGGTTGGCAGTGTTGTTGGATTTGATGTTGATTGTTGAGAGGTTGTCGGAGCTGTGGTTGTTTGGGTCTGTGTTGTTGTTTCGGACAAGGTCGTGGTCGCCAGTGATGTTGGCTGACTAGTGGTTGGGCTAGCAGTGGTTTCCGCCTGAGTAGTAGTTGGCAGGGCAGTTGTGACAGCACTTGTCGTTGTTTGCGTTGTGGTCGGTTGTTCCGTGGTTTCTGATTGAGTTGTCGATAGCGTTGCAGTTTGGGGCTGAGATGTAGACTTCAACGTGGTTTCCGCCACCGTGGTGGTTGGCAGTTTTGTTGGATTTGATGTTGATTGGTGAGAGGTTGTCGGAGCTGTGGTTGTTTGGGTCTGTGTTGTTGTTTCGGACAATGTCGTGGTCGCCTGTGATGTTGGCTGACTAGTGGTTGGACTAGCAGTGGTTTCCGCCTGAGTAGTAGTTGGCAGGGCAGTTGTGACAACACTTGTCGTTGTTTGCGTTGTGGTCGGTTGTTCCGTGGTTTCTGATTGAATTCTCGATAGAGTTGTAGTTTGGGGATGAGATGTAGACTTCAGCGTAGTTTCCGCCACCGTGGTGGTTGGCAGTGTTGTTGGATTTGATGTTGATTGTTGAGAGGTTGTCGGAGCTGTGGTTGTTTGGGTCTGTGTTGTTGTTTCGGACAAGGTCGTGGTCGCCTGTGATGTTGGCTCACTAGTGGTTGGGCTAGCAGTGGTTTCCGCCTGAGTAGTAGTTGGCAGGGCAGTTGTGACAGCACTTGTCGTTGTTTGCGTTGTGGTCGGTTGTTCCGTGGTTTCCGATTGAGTTGTCGATAGCGTTGTAGTTTGGGGCTGAGATGTAGACTTCAGCGTAGTTTCCGCCACCGTGGTGGTTGGCAGTGTTGTTGGATTTGATGTTGATTGTTGAGAGGTTGTCGGAGCTGTGGTTGTTTGGGTCTGTGTTGTTGTTTCGGACAAGGTCGTGGTCGCCTGTGATGTTGGCTCACTAGTGGTTGGGCTAGCAGTGGTTTCCGCCTGAGTAGTAGTTGGCAGGGCAGTTGTGACAGCACTTGTCGTTGTTTGCGTTGTGGTCGGTTGTTCCGTGGTTTCCGATTGAGTTGTCGATAGCGTTGTAGTTTGGGGCTGAGATGTAGACTTCAGCGTAGTTTCCGCCACCGTGGTGGTTGGCAGTGTTGTTGGATTTGATGTTGATTGGTGAGAGGTTGTCGGAGCTGTGGTTGTTTGGGTCTGTGTTGTTGTTTCGGACAAGGTCGTGGTCGCCTGTGATGTTGGCTCACTAGTGGTTGGGCTAGCAGTGGTTTCCGCCTGAGTAGTAGTTGGCAGGGCAGTTGTGACAGCACTTGTCGTTGTTTGCGTTGCGGTCGGTTGTTCCGTGGTTTCTGATTGAGTTGTCGATAGCGTTGAAGTTTGGGGCTGAGAGGTAGACTTCAGCGTAATTTCCGCCACCGTGGTGGTTGGCAGTGTTGTTGGATTTAATGTTGATTGTTGAGAGGTTGTCGGAGCTGTGGTTGTTTGGGTCTGTGTTGTTGTTTCGGACAAGGTCGTGGTCGCCTGTGATGTTGGCTGACTAGTGGTTGGGCTAGCAGTGGTTTCCGCCTGAGTAGTAGTTGGCAGGGCAGTTGTGACAGCACTTGTCGTTGTTTGCGTTGTGGTCGGTTGTTCCGTGGTTTCTGATTGAGTTGTCGATAGCGTTGTAGTTTGGGGCTGAGATGTAGACTTCAGCGTAGTTTCCGCCACCGTGGTGGTTGGCAGTGTTGTTGGATTTGATGTTGATTGTTGAGAGGTTGTCAGAGCTGTGGTTGTTTGGGTCTGTGTTGTTGTTTCGGACAAGGTCGTGGTCGCCTGTGATGTTGGCTCACTAGTGGTTGGGCTAGCACTGGTGTCCGCCTGAGTAGTAGTTGGCAGGGCAGTTGTGACAGCACTTGTCGTAGTTTGCGATGTGGTCAGTTGTTCCGTGGTTTCTGATTGAGTTGTCGATGGCGTTGTAGTTTGCGCCTGAGATGTAGACTTCAGCGAAGTTTCCGCCACCGTGGTGGTTGGCAGTGTTGTTGGATTTGATGTTGATTGGTGAGAGGTTGTCGGAGCTGTGGTTGTTTGGGTCTGTGTTGTTGTTTCGGACAAGGTCGTGGTCGCCTGTGATGTTGGCTGACTAGTGGTTGGGCTAGCAGTGGTTTCCGCCTGAGTAGTAGTTGGCAGGGCAGTTTTGACAGCACTTGTCGTTGTTTGCGTTGTGGTCGGTTGTTCCGTGGTTTCTGATTGAGTTGTCGATAGCGTTGTAGTTTGGGGCTGAGATGTAGACTTCAGCGTACTTTCCGCCACCGTGGTGGTTGGCAGTGTTGTTGGATTTGATGTTGATTGTTGAGAGGTTGTCGGAGCTGTGGTTGTTTGGGTCTGTGTTGTTGTTTCGGACAAGGTCGTGGTCGCCTGTGATGTTGGCTGACTAGTGGTTGGGCTAGCAGTGGTTTCCGCCTGAGTAGTAGTTGGCAGGGCAGTTGTGACAGCACTTGTCGTTGTTTCCGTTGTGATCGGTTGTTCCGTGGTTTCTGATTGAGTTGTCGATAGCGTTGCAGTTTGGGACTGAGATGTAGACTTCAGCGTAGTTTCCGCCACCGTGGTGGTTGGCAGTGTTGTTGGATTTGATGTTGATTGGTGAGAGGTTGTCGGAGCTGTGGTTGTTTGGGTCTGTGTTGTTGTTTCGGACAAGGTCGTGGTCGCCTGTGATGTTGGCTGACTAGTGGTTGGGCTAGCAGTGGTTTCCGCCTGAGTAGTAGTTGACAGGGCAGTTGTGACAGCACTTGTCGTTGTTTGCGTTGTGGTCGGTTGTTCCGTGGTTTCTGATTGAGTTGTCGATAGCGTTGTAGTTTGGGGCTGAGATGTGGACTTCAGCGTAGTTTCCGCCACCGTGGTGGTTGGCAGTGTTGTTGGATTTGATGTTGATTGTTGAGAGGTTGTCGGAGCTGTGGTTGTTTGGGTCTGTGTTGTTGTTTCGGACAAGGTCGTGGTCGCCTGTGATGTTGGCTGACTAGTGGTTGGGCTAGCAGTGGTTTCCGCCTGAGTAGTAGTTGGCAGGGCAGTTGTGACAGCACTTGTCGTTGTTTGCGTTGTGGTCGGTTGTTCCGTGGTTTCTGATTGAGTTGTCGATAGCGTTGTAGTTTGCGGCTGAGATGTAGACTTCAGCGTAGTTTCCGCCACCGTGGTGGTTGGCAGTGTTGTCGGATTTGATGTTGATTGTTGAGAGGTTGACGGAGCTGTGGTTGTTTGGGTCTGTCTTGTTGTTTCAGACAACGTTGTGGTCGTCTGTGATGTTGGCTGACCAGTGGTTGGGCTAGCAGTGGTTTTCGCCTGAGAAGTAGTTGGCAGGGCAGTTGTGACAGCACTTGTCGTTGTTTGCGTTGTGGTCGGTTGCTCCGTGGTTTCTGATTGAGTTGTCGATAGCGTTGTAGTTTGGGGCTGAGATGTAGACTTCAGCGTGGTTTCCACCTCCGTGGTGGTTGGCAGTGTCGTTGGATTTGATGTTGATTGGTGAGAGGTTGTCGGAGCTGTGGTTGTTTGGGTCTGTGTTGTTGTTTCGGACAAGGTCGTGGTCGCCTGTGATGTTGGCTGACTAGTGGTTGGGCTAGCAGTGGTTTCCGCCTGAGTGGTAGTTGGCAGGGCAGTTGTGACAGCACTTGTCGTTGTTTGCGTTGTGGTCGGTTGTTCCGTGGTTTCTGATTGAGTTGTCGATAGCGTTGTAGTTTGGGGCTGAGATGTAGACTTCAGCGTAGTTTCCGCCACCGTGGTGGTTGGCAGTGTTGTTGGATTTGATGTTGATTGTTGAGAGGTTGTCGGAGCTGTGGTTGTTTGGGTCTGTGTTGTTGTTTCGGACAAGGTCGTGGTCGCCTGTGATGTTGGCTGACTAGTGGTTGGGCTAGCAGTGGTTTCCGCCTGAGTAGTAGTTGGCAGGGCAGTTGTGACAGCACTTGTCGTTGTTTGCGTTGTGGTCGGTTGTTCCGTGGTTTCTGATTGAGTTGTCGATAGCGATGTAGTTTGGGGCTGAGATGTAGACTTCAGAGTAGTTTTCGCCACCGTGGTGGTTGGCAGTGTTGTTGGATTTGATGTTGATTGGTGAGAGGTTGTCGGAGCTGTGGTTGTTTGGGTCTGTGTTGTTGTTTCGGACAAGGTCGTGGTCGCCTGTGATGTTGGCTGACTAGTGGTTGGGCTAGCAGTGGTTTCCGCCTGAGTAGTAGTTGGCAGGGCAGTTGTGACAGCACTTGTCGTTGTTTGCGTTGTGGTCGGTTGTTCCGTGGTTTCTGATTGAGTTGTCGATAGCGTTGTAGTTTGCGGCTGAGATGTAGACTTCAGCGTAGTTTCCGCCACCGTGGTGGTTGGCAGTGTTGTCGGATTTGATGTTGATTGTTGAGAGGTTGACGGAGCTGTGGTTGTTTGGGTCTGTCTTGTTGTTTCAGACAACGTTGTGGTCGTCTGTGATGTTGGCTGACCAGTGGTTGGGCTAGCAGTGGTTTTCGCCTGAGAAGTAGTTGGCAGGGCAGTTGTGACAGCACTTGTCGTTGTTTGCGTTGTGGTCGGTTGCTCCGTGGTTTCTGATTGAGTTGTCGATAGCGTTGTAGTTTGGGGCTGAGATGTAGACTTCAGCGTGGTTTCCACCTCCGTGGTGGTTGGCAGTGTCGTTGGATTTGATGTTGATTGGTGAGAGGTTGTCGGAGCTGTGGTTGTTTGGGTCTGTGTTGTTGTTTCGGACAAGGTCGTGGTCGCCTGTGATGTTGGCTGACTAGTGGTTGGGCTAGCAGTGGTTTCCGCCTGAGTGGTAGTTGGCAGGGCAGTTGTGACAGCACTTGTCGTTGTTTGCGTTGTGGTCGGTTGTTCCGTGGTTTCTGATTGAGTTGTCGATAGCGTTGTAGTTTGGGGCTGAGATGTAGACTTCAGCGTAGTTTCCGCCACCGTGGTGGTTGGCAGTGTTGTTGGATTTGATGTTGATTGTTGAGAGGTTGTCGGAGCTGTGGTTGTTTGGGTCTGTGTTGTTGTTTCGGACAAGGTCGTGGTCGCCTGTGATGTTGGCTGACTAGTGGTTGGGCTAGCAGTGGTTTCCGCCTGAGTAGTAGTTGGCAGGGCAGTTGTGACAGCACTTGTCGTTGTTTGCGTTGTGGTCGGTTGTTCCGTGGTTTCTGATTGAGTTGTCGATAGCGATGTAGTTTGGGGCTGAGATGTAGACTTCAGAGTAGTTTTCGCCACCGTGGTGGTTGGCAGTGTTGTTGGATTTGATGTTGATTGGTGAGAGGTTGTCGGAGCTGTGGTTGTTTGGGTCTGTGTTGTTGTTTCGGACAAGGTCGTGGTCGCCTGTGATGTTGGCTGACTAGTGGTTGGGCTAGCAGTGGTTTCCGCCTGAGTAGTAGTTGGCAGGGCAGTTGTGACAGCACTTGTCGTTGTTTGCGTTGTAGTCGGTTGTTCCGTGGTTTCTGATTGAGTTGTCGATAGCGTTGTAGTTTGGGGCTGAGATGTAGACTTCAGCGTAGTTTCCGCCACCGTGGTGGTTGGCAGTGTTGTTGGATTTGATGTTGATTGTTGAGAGGTTGTCGGAGCTGTAGTTGTTTGGGTCTGTGTTGTTGTTTCGGACAAGGTCGTGGTCGCCTGTGATGTTGGCTCACTAGTGGTTGGGCTAGCAGTGGTTTCCGCCTGAGTGGTAGTTGGCAGGGCAGTTGTGACAGCACTTGTCGTTGTTTGCGTTGTGGTCGGTTGTTCCGTGGTTTCTGATTGAGTTGTCGATAGCGTTGTAGTTTGGGGCTGAGATGTAGACTTCAGCGTACTTTCCGCCACCGTGGTGGTTGGCAGTGTTGTTGGATTTGATGTTGATTGTTGAGAGGTTGTCGGAGCTGTGGTTGTTTGGGTCTGTGTTGTTGTTTCGGACAAGGTCGTGGTCGCCTGTGATGTTGGCTGACTAGTGGTTGGGCTAGCAGTGGTTTCCGCCTGAGTAGTAGTTGGCAGGGCAGTTGTGACAGCACTTGTCGTTGTTTGCGTTGTGGTCGGTTGTTCCGTGGTTTCTGATTGAGTTGTCGATAGCGTTGCAGTTTGGGGCTGAGATGTAGACTTCAACGTGGTTTCCGCCACCGTGGTGGTTGGCAGTGTTGTTGGATTTGATGTTGATTGGTGAGAGGTTGTCGGAGCTGTGGTTGTTTGGGTCTGTGTTGTTGTTTCGGACAAGGTCGTGGTCGCCTGTGATGTTGGCTGACTAGTGGTTGGACTAGCAGTGGTTTCCGCCTGAGTAGTAGTTGGCAGGGCAGTTGTGACAACACTTGTCGTTGTTTGCGTTGTGGTCGGTTGTTCCGTGGTTTCTGATTGAGTTCTCGATAGAGTTGTAGTTTGGGGATGAGATGTAGACTTCAGCGTAGTTTCCGCCACCGTGGTGGTTGGCAGTGTTGTTGGATTTGATGTTGATTGTTGAGAGGTTGTCGGAGCTGTGGTTGTTTGGGTCTGTGTTGTTGTTTCGGACAAGGTCGTGGTCGCCTGTGATGTTGGCTCACTAGTGGTTGGGCTAGCAGTGGTTTCCGCCTGAGTAGTAGTTGGCAGGGCAGTTGTGACAGCACTTGTCGTTGTTTGCGTTGTGGTCGGTTGTTCCGTGGTTTCCGATTGAGTTGTCGATAGCGTTGTAGTTTGGGGCTGAGATGTAGACTTCAGCGTAGTTTCCGCCACCGTGGTGGTTGGCAGTGTTGTTGGATTTGATGTTGATTGGTGAGAGGTTGTCGGAGCTGTGGTTGTTTGGGTCTGTGTTGTTGTTTCGGACAAGGTCGTGGTCGCCTGTGATGTTGGCTCACTAGTGGTTGGGCTAGCAGTGGTTTCCGCCTGAGTAGTAGTTGGCAGGGCAGTTGTGACAGCACTTGTCGTTGTTTGCGTTGTGGTCGGTTGTTCCGTGGTTTCTGATTGAGTTGTCGATAGCGTTGTAGTTTGGGGCTGAGATGTAGACTTCAGCGTAGTTTCCGCCACCGTGGTGGTTGGCAGCGTTGTTGGATTTGATGTTGATTGGTGAGAGGTTGTCGCAGCTGTGGTTGTTGGAGTCTGTGTTGTTGTTTCGGACAAGGTCGTGGTCGCCTGTGATGTTGGCTGACTAGTGGTTGGGCTAGCAGTGGTTTCCGCCTGAGTAGTAATTGGCAGGGCAGTTGTGACAGCACATGTCGTTGTTTGCGTTGGGGTCGGTTGTTCCGTGGTTTCTGATTGAGTTGTCGATAGCGTTGTAGTTTGGGGCTGAGATGTAGACTTCAGCGTAGTTTCCGCCACCGTGGTGGTTGGCAGTGTTGTTGGATTTGATGTTGATTGTTGAGAGGTTGTCGGAGCTGTGGTTGTTTGGGTCTGTGTTGTTGTTTCGGACAAGGTCGTGGTCGCATGTGATGTTGGCTGACTAGTGGTTGGGCTAGCAGTGGTTTCCGCCTGAGTACTAGTTGGCAGGGCCGTTGTGACAGATTGTGTCGTTGTTTGCGTTGTGGTCGGTTGTTCCGTGGTTTCTGATTGAGTTGTCGATAGCGTTGTAGTTTGGGGCTGAGATGTAGACTTCAGCGTAGTTTCCGCCACCGTGGTGGTTGGCAGTGTCGTTGGATTTGATGTTGATTGGTGAGAGGTTGTCGGAGCTGTGGTTGTTTGGGTCTGTGTTGTTGTTTCGGACAAGGTCGTGGTCGCCTGTGATGTTGGCTGACTAGTGGTTGGGCTAGCAGTGGTTTCCGCCTGAGTAGTGGTTGGCAGGGCAGTTGTGACAGCACTTGTCGTTGTTTGCGTTGGGGTCGGTTGTTCCGTGGTTTCTGATTGAGTTGTCGATAGCGTTGTAGTTTGGGGCTGAGATGTAGACTTCAGCGTAGTTTCCGCCACCGTGGTGGTTGGCAGTGTTGGATTTGATGTTGATTGTTGAGAGGTTGTCGGAGCTGTGGTTGTTTGGGTCTGTGTTGTTGTTTCGGACAAGGTCGTGGTCGCCTGTGATATTGGCTGACTAGTGGTTGGGCTAGCAGTGGTTTCCGCCTGAGTAGTAGTTGGCAGGGCAGTTGTGACAGCACTTGTCGTAGTTTGCGATGTGGTCAGTTGTTCCGTGGTTTCTGATTGAGTTGTCGATAGCGTTGTAGTTTGCGGCTGAGATGTAGACTTCAGCGCAGTTTCCGCCACCGTGGTGGTTGGCAGTGTTGTTGGGTTTGATGTTGATTGATGATCGGTTGTCGGAGTTGTGGTTGTTTGGGTCTGTGTTGTTGTTTCGGACAAGGTCGTGGTCGCCCGGGATGTTGGCTGACTAGTGGTTGGGCTAGCAGTGGTTTCCGCCTGAGTAGTGGTTGGCAGGGCAGTTGTGACAGCACTTGTCGTTGTTTGCGTTGTGGTCAGTTTTTCCGTGGTTTCTGATTGAGTTGTCGATGGCGTTGTAGTTTGGGGCTGAGATGTAGACTTCAGCGTAGTTTCCGCCACCGTGGTGGTTGGCAGTGATGTTGGATTTGATGTTGATTGTTGAGAGGTTTTCGGAGCTGTGGTTGTTTGGGTCTGTGTTGTTGTTTTGGACAAGGTCGTGGTCGCCTGTGATGTTGGCTGACTAGTGGTTGGGCTAGCAGTGGTTTCCGCCTCAGTGGTAGTTGGCAGGGCAGTTGTGACATCACTTGTCTTTGTTGGCGTTGTGGTCGGTTGTTCCGTGGTTTCTGATTGAGTTGTCGATAGCGTTGTAGTTTGCGGCAGAGATGTAGACTTCAGCGTAGTTTCCACCACCGTGGTGGTTGGCAGTGTCGTTGGATTTGATGTTGATTGGTGAGAGGTTGTCGGAGCTGTGGTTGTTTGGGTCTCTGTTGTTGTTTCGGACAAGGTCGTGGTCGCCTGCGATGTTGGCTCACTAGTGGTTGGGCTAGCAGTGGTTTCCGCCTGAGTGGTAGTTGGCAGGGCAGTTGTGACAGCACTTGTCGTTGTTTGCGTTGTGGTCGGTTGTTCCGTGGTTTCTGATTGAGTTGTCGATAGCGTTGTAGTTTGGGGCTGAGATGTAGAC